>JARDXD010001038.1:0-36681 GCA_029218145.1 Aphanocladium album
GGGGGATGGGGAGCTATTTTGGCGTCTTGGCCGAGCACTCGGAAGCCTCAGAGCATATGAGATGTTCATCAACAGGCAGCAATGGAGGGCTTTGGCCGGTACTGGTATTAGCAAAGAGGGAATAAGCCTACGGCATGTCACCCCAACTTGGTCACCGTATCCGATGGCCTAAGAGACGAGAGAGGTTCAAGCATGCTGGTTGGAGGCGCATGTGTACATGGCTTACTACTAGTTAACTGCTATGGAGCCTCCCATATCATCACCACAAGGTCAGGGCACGGAGGGGGCCCTCTATTTCATTCACCTGAGTGGTGCCCCACTGGGGTCATTGGGACGTGTGTTTTTGTCTTTTTTATTATTTTTATTCTGCATGCAGATGCGAGTGGCAGTGGAAGTGGAAGAAGAAGATGATGATGAGGAGGGAATGACTGCGGAGAAGCATCACGATGGTGTTGCTGGCTACAGCGAATGATGATGGTTGCAGCGGCCAGCTTACAGCGCGTCGAGCGTGCCGAGGCGCTGTATCGTGTGCCTGAGCGCGCTGCAGGTGGGTTTGGCGTCGTGGGGTAAAGCGCGAAGACGGAAGAATACCCAGGATGAACATGATCGCATAAATTGCTTGTATACGTAAATTGTTGCTGCTGTTGCTCCTGCTGCTCTCCATCATTTCTGTCCGAATTTCAGCTCCTCGCAATTCGTCTATTCACGGACCGTAATCACACCGTCAAAGCAACGGTACCGGTACAATTCCCATGGCCCTCGACAACAACAGACAGGCCTGGCTTATTCGTGCACAGATCAATTTCTATTTTTTGCCCGCTACTTTCGATGATTCCCCTGCCCTTGTACAGGATACCTTCGATCCGAGTGTCTTTTCTCTGCACCCCCCCTGGCCAGGTTTTCTGACAGGGCCAACCACACGCCCAGTGGTGGCACACGACACACGCCCCCGGGGGGGGGGGGGGGGTTCGTTCGTCTCTCTTCCAGGTACCCTCCAACGAGTTACAGCGGGTGGCAGGTGCCGACTCCCACTGTAACCACCCATCGCATCCTCTGGAGTTCGCTGTAATCCCCTGTAACATGGCCTACGCCCCCCCAAAAGCTCTCCAAAGCTCGCCATCCTCCTCATAAATGCCTCCAGGCCCACTCCCACTTTTACACTTCAGACACGCCGTTTGTCCTATCTACCATTTTCCTCATCAATTTTTTTCTTCTCTCTCTCTTCCTTGCTGGTGGAGTTTTTGTTTATCAACTCTCCCCTCCATAGAATCTTCTCCTCTTCATCTTCTTTTCTGTTCAGCTTTTGTCTTCTCTCTTGTTTCGTTTCCATGGATTTGCAGGCGTAGGCTCGCTTGCCCTTCCTCCACCACACACACAGCACGCGTGTGCCGCCAATCGACGATACTTGCAGCAGCTACAACGCTAAGCAACACCTCCGGCAGCAGAAGAAGGAAACAAGCAAAGAAATCACGCTTTTCAACTCGAATTACTCGGATTCCATTCGCCAATTCGCCCACTGTTCAATCTCGGCTATTGATCTCGATACTATCCCCGTGTTGGAAACCTAGGCTCAAACTCAGATTGCCAATACCCAGCTATTTACCCCAGCAAACGGAACAATCAGCCATTCACTTGGACACCTCAATCCGTCGCAGGCAATCCGGAAAACGCAAATTACATTGTTCGACGATACCCCTCTTTGCTCATCTCGACAATCCTGGTCTTTTGTGGCTTGCATCGACTTTGCTAGCCCATCCGTCGTCTCGCTCTGTCTCTCAAACTCGTCTCGTCGGCGTCTCCGCGGAATTGTCCAAGCTCCTTGCGCACTCTCGACTGGTGTGCCTCGATCTTCTCCAGCGCAACACTCAACACGCCAAGTTCCAGCACAGGGCTTTTCCTCGCCTCGCCTGTCCCCATCGACCCTGTTCAGCGTTAGCGCCCATTGTCCCGCTCTTCTCGAAAGAAAGAGGACAAGCCCCCCCCATCAATTACGTCGTTGGGTGCCGCTAAATTCCGCTACCACCCACAATCTCGAGGCATCTCACTGGTTGACTGGGCCAAACATCAAAAGCCCACTCTTTTCTCGCCCATCTTCCTCGTCCTCTCGCCCACTGGCAGAGAGGATTTTCTAGCGCACCTTTTTTCAGGCCTTCTAGGTGCTCTCTCGGCCTTTTCCAGTGCAGCTTCTCTCCGCCTGGCTTTGCCTGCTCTTGACGGCTTCAGCGCGACACGAAAAACCCCCCACCAAAAGGCACCGCTAGACCTGGTTGCATCAACCTGCAATTCCTTAGCGGCACACCAAATTCGCTTTCGCCCACCCACTCGCCTCTGCTCTGGTCTGTCCACCAATTCGCCGCCTCGCTCTTTCGCGCCGCTCCCAGCGTCCGCTCTCGGTCCCGTCTTGTCCGTTCGCTATCGCAGAGCCACGGCACGCTCTCATCCTCGACTGTCCAGTTGGCTCGTCAAAAGAACCAAAAAAGCCTAATTCGACAATAGGCACTTGCAGCCAATTATTCAGCACACCATTCCGTACTCTACTTAACCTCTCACAACCATGGCCGCCACGCTGTTGCGCCCATCAGAGCCCCAGGCCATTGCGCCCGGTTCAGGTCAGTTTGTTTCTCACTTTTTCCGTCTCCAGCCCTCAGCGCCCAGCACCCAGCGCCCAGCGCCCGGCTGCTGGAGCCCACCGTTCCCCTCGCCACTCGCCTGCCTGCCTGCCCACTCGTCTGCCCACGCGCCGCCCGAGTCGCTGTCACCAGTCACAAACCGCCCTCAGCCTCCTCTGCCCACTATTCTTAGCCTTTTGGTCTGCCTCGTCGGTCTGCTGGCCGCCTGCCCATGGTTGCATTCCCCTGCTTATTGATCCATTTCGCATCCTTGCCCAGCGCCTACCACCTGCCTGTGACGTGATTCCCTCTCGCTCGTCCCGCCTTTGTGCCTTGGCCCCATCGTTTTCCATTGCCCAAGACGGAATCCAATTCCAGCTCTTTTACTCTTCTTCTCTTTTTTCCCCCTCCCCAGACCATTCTTTTTTCTTTACTGACGCTTTAGTCGTTCCCACCATTGTAGACTCTACGGATGCTGCGGATCTTCAGAGCCGCCACTTCTACTCTCACAGCTTCTCTACCTCTCCCCGCCAATATCCTACCGACATCCCGCATCCCATCCTCGAGGAAGAAGCCGGTGAATCTGGAAGCGAATCACCTATAGAACCCGTCACTCCCGTCAGCGGCGGTCGCCATTCTCAAGATTTCACCACCGTCCAGCAGTTCGACCAGAATCTTACTCTGACGCACTACAATACCACGCAAAACCCGCCGACCTCGAATCCTGCGAAATCGCCTCTTCAGCACGAGTCGTCCGTAGACCAGACCACACCCCGGCAAACTCCCGCGCCCTCGCCCAATCGTTCGTTGCACCGTGCTCGAACAATTATTGGAAACACCACCTATCTTGCTGCCGAACCTCCCGTCCCCCCGACGCCGCAGTCCGAATTCGACTCCGAGGCTCCCCAGCCCGGTACCCTGTCGCGTCGCTCTACCCGTGGTTCTACCTCCAGCTTCAAGCGCACAATGACGAATTTATTCCGCCGGTCGTCGTCCGCCATTGAGCGCGACACTCCCGTCTTCGAGTCTGGCCCGCCCAGCTCGAGCGGCGACAGCGTTTTCAACCGCGGAGCCGCCCCGACCAGTGCTCCTCGCAGCATCCCCGCCGCCGCATCCTACAAGACGCAGTCGACCGCCTCCAATTCGCCTCCTACGCCCGGCTCCCCTTTGGAGATGGCTCCTACCAACAGAACCAACATTCTCGGCAAGTCGTTACCCGGACCGGAAGACTTTCAGAAGAAGAACCGTGCTTCTACCGGCTTTACCCTGCGCGGCCGCGCCGTCAACTTTGTCGGACGCGGCGGTCGCAATGGCAAGACCCCCCGCCGTGCTAGCAGCTTCGACGCTGGTAACAGAGGAGAGCCTGTCTGCTCCCCTCAGGAGCACACTGCCAGCAAAATGTACCCTGCTGAGCGCCAACCTTGGGCTCTTCCCCCCGATGCCGGTACTGGTACCAAGGCTCGCCGCATGAGCCTTAGCCTGCCCGACGACTTTACCATCGACATTGCCGACCTCCTCACCGAGTTTGAGTACCAGCACAAGCTTCTCGGCCGCCACGGTAAGCACCTCGGTAAGGGTGCTGCTTCCAAGGTCACCCTCATGACCCGCAAGGGTTGCCCCAACGAGCTCTATGCCGTCAAGGAATTCCGCGGCAAGTCCAAGAGCGAAAGCCAAGAAGAGTACGAGAAGAAGATCAAGTCGGAGTTCAGCATCGCCAAGAGCCTTCACCACCCCAACATTGTCGAAACTATCCGCCTTTGCACCGACCACGCCCGCTGGAACCACGTCATGGAATACTGCTCGGAAGGTGACTTGTTTGGTCTCGTCCAGAAGGGCTTCTTCAAGGGCGACGCCAAGCTGAAAGATCGCCTTTGCATCTTCAAGCAGCTCGTTCAGGGTGTCGCGTACCTTCATGCTCACGGAATCGCCCACCGCGATATCAAGCTTGAAAACCTACTCATCACCAAGGACAGCAAGATCAAGATTACCGATTTCGGTGTCTCCGAGGTCTTCTCTGGCACCCACCCTGGTCTTCGCGAAGCCCACGGCCTCTGCGGCCAGAACATGGGAGACGTCCGCCTGTGCAGCCCCGGCATTTGCGGAAGCGAACCCTACATTGCTCCCGAGGTCCTTGCCAAGAAGGGAACATACGACGCCCGCGCTCTCGACGTGTGGAGTTCCGCCATCGTCATGATCTACCTCAACTTTGGTGGCGCCATCTGGTCGCGCGCTGAGCCTGGCAACACCCACTACGACAAGCTTGTCAAGGGATGGGAGCGTTGGTACACCAAGCATCCCGACCCAGAAGCCTCCATCACCGACACCGACTATCCCAAGTGCCTGGCCCTCGACGTCGGCGTCAACCCTCCTGCCCTTCGCCGTATCCTTTTGCAGATGCTCAACCCCGACCCCACCAAGCGCATCAGCATCCTCGACGTCGTCAACAACCGCTGGGTCAAGAACATTGAGTGCTGCCAGGTCGAGTCTTATGATGACCCGACTCTCTGCATCGATGCCACCAAGTCGAGCTCGGCCAACTGCAAGCGCATCTTTTGCCACAACCACCTTCCTCCCAAGAGCACCGGCTCCCACTCTCTCGGCAAGATGCCCGGTCAGCCCGGCTACTAAACCTCGAAATTGGTATATTTTATCGCATCTCGATGCGCAACATACTTATAGATGAAAGAAATATGCTTTTCCTTTGTCTTCTTCCTTTTGTTTTCCCCATGGTATTATTAATGGGCACAAGCCTTGAGTCTTTTTAGATCAAGCACTGGCATGGGCGTTTGCATGGAGCCCGCTTCTGGCGTTTATTTGCTGTTATGATGGTCTTTTCCTGCTTTATGTTTCCTACTGTGTCGAGGGAGGCGGAATTTGGAATACAGTCTCGATAAACCGAGGCAGGGATATGGCGTTGGGGGGAAATGGACATTCGCTTCGAGCATGAATGAGCCTGATGTTTTTGTTAAAAGCAGTTGACTGACACTGTCCTTTTTGTATCTGTTATGTACGGCCTGTTGAGCGAAATCAGCTCAAAGATGTGGCTAGTTGAGATGTGTAGCACAATGCAACATTTGCAACAATTACCTGAGTGACCCCAAGCTAGGCTTGAAGCTTGAACATAATTGCATACCTTTTCAACTTCTCGCGAAACTCATCTTGACAGTATTTACTATCCCAGTCTTGTTAATTATTATGACATGGCCAGTAATAAATCTATTCATGATAGTGCCGAAAGTGAGTTACAAAGAGTTAATTTTTCTTAAACAATTCAATTAGTAAACAGCAATCTAAGCATGCCGCTCTTTAGCTTTTTACTTGGCTTTTGGAACGAGAATCTGCGCATAAACGCCGACAGCGCAACAAGGCTGTGAGCACTGTTGGATGCACGCGTGGACTGCAAAGACGGATTTTTGCCTGCTTTTTTCCGCTATATAACAGCGCCTGTCGCTTTCTGCAACCCTGCTCTCAACATCTCCGAACGTCCACGATGGTGCTTTTAGTCGCTCTCCGCTGTTGCTTCCAGGATCGTCGTGTTCGAAACGTGATTGACAACAGTTGCCTTGCCATCCTTGAGTGTCATGATGGCATCTGCATTTTGGAGGGTGGATGGACGATGCGAAATGATCACCTTGGTGCAGCCGCTAAACTCCTCCTCCAGCAAGGTGTGGATGCGCTGCTCGGTGTCCTCGTCCAAGCTGGCCGTCCCCTCATCCATGAGCATCACCCTGGACCCCGTCGCCTGCCTGTGCAGAATAGCGCGCGCAAATTGGAACAGCTGCTTCTGGCCGTGCGATAGCTTCATGCCCTTCATCTCGCTGTCGAGGCTGCCGCGCGCGCTGACAAGATCCCACAGGCCGACGCGGCGCAGCGCGTCTTCTTGCATGCTGTCTGTCATTGTGTACGTGGCGGGGCGGCACTCGACCTCAAACGGATCGAGATTGTAGCGCACAGTGCCGCGCAACTGGATTCCGCTCTGGGTAATGGTGGTGATGCGGGCGCGCAGCTCGTCAGGCGGCAGCGACCGAATCTCACGACCGTCAATGTTGATGGTACCAGTGTACTCAAGCAAGTTGAGAATACTCAGCAGCACGGTGGATTTTCCACTGTGAACATGAAATCATTAGCCAACAGGTCAAGTGTCAATTCGTGGGAGCGTAACGACAAAACTTACCTGCCAGTGCGGCCAACAACGCCGAGTGTCTCACCAGGCTGGACAACCACAGTGATATTGCTGGTCGGACTGAAAGGCGCAGCATCGCGAGGCCTTTAATCAGTTAGATGAGCCTATTCGTTTCTTTGAGCTGGCACGTGACTTACTTGTAGAAGGCCGACAAGCTGTTTAATTCGATTCGACCCGAGGCTGGCCACTCCTCAGGAATTGGTGGGCCGCCTTGAAACTCCTCCACTGGTGTGATGGCTCCGTAGGTGCGAATACGTGCTACGGCCCCGAGTGCCGTCTCCAAATCCACCGAAGCCGAGATGAACTCTTCAAGGTAAATGCTGAAATTAACCAGACTCATGAACGCGAGACCTATGGAGCTCGCAGACGCCGTGTGAGGAAACTTGACGGCCATGGTAACGACGATTATGGCAGCGACACCCGTGGAAAACCCCAAGACGCCCTGCAGCCATAATTGGATGCAAGAGAGAAAGTAAAAAGGGCGTTGCGTAATGTCAAAGACTTCATGAAAGCGCTTTGCCACCTCCTTGTGCCAGCGAAACGCACGGATGTGTTCGATGCCATGCGCCGTCTCGGTCAGGTGTCGCACCATGCCCTTGGCCGTGTCCAGTTCCAAAAGTCGGAGCTGTCGTGAGGTGCGCAGATAGTACTGCTGAATGCAAAAAGTGACAATCAGAAAGAGCGGGATGATGGCAGCGGCGTACGTAGCGGCGGAGCTGATCACGCCAACTTCAATTACAACCGTCGCACCGCCTGTATCTAGTCAGTTTACTCCACTCGCTGTCCTAAAAAAACGAAACAACTAAACTTACGAAAGAGGGTCGGAAGAAGAAACGCTGCAACTTGTTGCGCGCCCATGGCCATGTCTTGACTAAATCGGTTGAGAATCGAGCCCGCGTCTTCATTCGTCAAGAATTCGTATGTAGCACCAAATGTGCTCCGAGCGAGGGTATTGTGCAGACCAGTAGAAGCCCGAACATGAATGATGAAATAATAGAATCTAAGGACGAGTTATTAGTAGTGTTCAGCTTGGAAGTACGAATAATAAGTGGCAGGTACTTACACGGCCCCGATTGCAATGGCAAAAGGATAGTTCAGGCAGAATACAGCGAAGCCGACGTAGTATAACTTGTTTTCCGGAGCTGTTTCGTGCCATATACGAGCAAAGATAACTGAATAAAAGTTGGTTAATGATGCCGTGGTCAACGGTAAGTTCGCATGCTTACGGTGAAGATTCTCGGATAGAGCTCCCCAAGTGTTGAGAATAACCCATGCGGTGACTCGGAGTGTACCTGCAGGGCGCAGATAATAAGAGTAGAGCGAAAGATCGCCTCGGTCTTGCCTGGTGACTTCTTCATCTGATTTGGGCTTATCTTCGGCCTCTTTTACTGCGGGAGCTTCTTCCACACTGTCGGCATCAGCAGACTTGGCCATGTTCTGTGACGGAACTTCGCGAGCAAAGTCTTCGGGGTGCGCGACGGCCTCTTCCAGCGACACCTTGTTGATACCACCATCGTCGGTGATGTGAAAGATGCTGTGAGCATCCGCAAGATGCTCCCGCATGCTCGTGCTCATCACCAATGTGCGGCCCTGCGCGGTCGCGTTGCCCTCTGCAAAAAGTCGGCTGCGCACCAACGCCGATGTTTCCTTGTCAAGGGCGGAAAACGGGTCATCCAGCACAGTAACATCCGCCTCATAATAAAGTGCACGCGCGATGGACTACAACAGAGATTTTAGCATAAATTTCACCAACCCTGATGATAGCGGCACTTGGAAGGACTTACCACTCGTTGCTTCTGCCCGCCACTAAGATTAGCACCCGCATTGCCGGCCATAGTTTCATCTCCATCCGGTAGCTGCTGGAAGTCCACATCAAGAGCGCAAATGTATACAACCTTTCTATACAAGGCAGCATTGTACACTTTGTGGCCAATAATGTTGACACGAATGCTGGCATTGAGGAGCCAAGTCGTTTGGCCTGCATACGCGACGGAAAGTGAAGCTAGGGAAACAGTTCCAACTTTGAGCGCGATTTCTCCAAGCAATGTTCTTAGAAAAGTAGATTTGCCACAACCAACCGCTCCGTAGAGCATGGTTGTCTCCCCTGCGGGGATGACAACTGTGATGTCTTTGAGAGTCGGGCCAGCATTGTCATCCATGGAAACAACCAGATTGTTTATCGTGATAGCGATTTTTTCGTCCTTCTCTGTTTCCGGACGTGAGATACTCAAGGAATCGTCAACTGTAATTTCGGGTGCGTCAAGGAGCTTTCTAGGATCGGCGGCCTCGTCTTTGTTGAGGTAGTCCCGAACGCGAGTAAGACACGCATATCCAGCCGCCCACTGTGGCAATGAATGTAAAAACCCGGACCATTGACCGGCAATGATGCTTGTCACTGTAAGAATACTGAAAAAGCGTGCGGTTGGGATCGTGTGCGCGGCTCTTGTCCAGAATAAGGCGCCAGCGATCACGAGCATCGGCCCGCCAGTCTCCGCCAAAGCAGCTTTATTCGATCAGAAAATGTTCCACCACAAGAGCAGGCTGAAGTAAAAACTTACTGACTCCGAAAACGCAAGACACCATTTTGCGGTCGTTTACGGCAAGCGCCACTTCCTTGTCATACATTTTCTGCAAATGGGCGCTTGCAGAGGGGGCTAAGCCCAGCATTTTAAGTTCGCGGATTTGGGCTAGTAGTGTAGATGTTTCGGCGACCCGGGTTGAGATATACGCGTTCCATGTTTTGCGTGTTTTGAAGATTTGAGCCGCAACATACCGACCCAAGATAGTCACAACTAATTCGCCAGTCAGTGCACGGTTTATTGTTTCACTAGCAGGGAAGGACTTACTTGTCGCAGAAACGAGGGCAAGGATGCTAGCAGCACCGACAAAGAGAGAAAGAACGGCGACACCGACACCCGTCTCAACAACCAAGGCCCAGCTTTCATAGCAAACCGATATAAGGCGTTCAATACCGGCCACATCGACAGCGATCAGCGTAATAGATGCCAGCTCTTCAGCCTCTGAAGCGGAAAGCTTCAGCGTCTTCCTGTAAATGGCCGTCGAAAGGATCCCTCTGGTAGACACCATGATCTGATTTTTGATTTGTTTGAACATGTTTTGAGTAAGCTGATCTTTGGGTTAGTCATGTGAGGGAAAAGGTAAGACATCTAATATAACGTACGCTTCTGCTAAAAAAGACCAATGCCGTGGCAAAAATCAGACTGGTGCCTCTTTGCTCTTCAGGAATGTCGTCGTTTGGAAAGTTTCCGGACACGAAGTTTGCCACGTCCTGAAGTAAGAATGGCTGGCTAAATAAGATTCCGATCTGGATGAGTCTTGGAATGATGATATAAATGAATGGCCAGGGATTAGCCAAAACACAACATTTGAGCAGAGCGAATTTGTCATTCTTGTCTCGCTTATCCCAGTGTCGCTTGAACGCCAAGTAATGCGTCGCAGAGTCAAATTGATATTGGAGCTTTGGAAGGTCATCATTTTTGATGCCGTTGCGGAATCCAAAGAGCAGCAGCGGGTTGATCCATCCAAACGTCACCCTGCTCCAGAAGCCTGCGAGCAGCTCGTTGCTGAATTCAGCCTGAGCTTCCTTCGAGATGAGCAGTGACCGCTTCGGGACCTCCTCCAACACTATCAAACCCAGTTTCAGCACTGGAAGAACGCAAGTTACCCATGTGAGCGTTCGAAGACCTTCTCTGTGAAAGTACGTGTACACAGAAACCAGGTCAAACAAGAATGTGCTGCTCAAGAATAAGCAGAGAAAGGCGGCAGGCTGTAGACAATGCTTGTGTGACGCATATACTACAACAATAGTCCCAAGAGAGGCAAAAAAGGCCAGAGTTGAGCCAGCTTGGGTAATCTGAGTGTTGAGAGGCGACTCATACCAAAGCACAACGCGTGCGAGTTGGACCGCAGCAATCGCGATTGCTAGAGCCAGCTTCGCCAGGAGGACAACGCCAGATCGCGCGACGGCAGGGCTCTTGAAAATCATGTGAATGAAGTAGGGGAGCGTGAGAATCATGACCGAGGAAGGAAAGATTTGAAAGAATGCATGCTCAAATCGTAAGGTAAAGTCGAATTGGCGGGCGAGCCGCGGCCCGAACGAATTGTCATCCATCTTGAGAGCTTTGGCTTACTCAAGATGATTGAGACTGTTAGGAACGCAAGAAAGCAGGGAAATCGCTCTTGAAATGAGTTTTTTCGTTCCCAAATGCAGAAGTATGTGTGGATGAAGAAGATTAAATGGAAATGGGAAGGAAAAAAGGTCGAGGTTGGTTGAAGCAACATGCGTTAGCCGAGAGCTACCAACCAACTTCACACCTAACGAGGCGGGGCACCACCGACCGTAGGAGTATGGCTGCGTGGCTTCCACCCATGCATCTACAGCCTTTTCAGACTAGTTTCTTCTCGTGCATACGGCGCTTGAGCTAATATGGCCATAGGCCGCATATTTATCCACTTGTAGAGAGAATTCATTTGCTGCTGCAGGTTTGTTGGTACCAGCAGTCTTGCGAGGCAACTAACAGAGGCCCCAAACCCAACGCCCTTGCACAGTGAGGAGCGCTTCTTTATGGCTTTTGTCCGGCATTGGATTGACGTTTCCAGAACTCCAATAACCAGAAGTATTTCTCAAGGGATACTCACTTCAGAACGGAAATGGGGGTTCAAGGAGGCATACCAGCCGCGTCAAGGTTAGCATCTGCGTCCAACGCGGGAGTGAGACGCCGTGGGGCAGTGCGATGAGCCATTCGCGAGACCCCCGTAATTGACCGAAAGCCAAGCTAGTTACGGATACAGTAGTTCCTAACGCTAAAAACGGCGAGTCGCTGCGCAGTACCCTCTTTCCGGAGGGACTCTGCTTGACCAGTGGGTGGGTGGTCTTTTCAAAAGGTCCTGCAGCCTGAAATTTAGCGTGTATTGTACAGGATGCAAGAAGGCATTTGCAGCGCCGCAGCACCAGTCTCGCAGTTGCGTTACATCTAGGCCTGGTAGCGCTGACTAGTGGCACGAGATAACCCAGCAATGCCCGCTATGAATGCCACAGGCGAACCAGGGTGCCGCTGAGAGTGTCTGAGAGCTGTGTTGGGCGCGATGCAATTTCTCCTTCAGCCTTCTCTACCTTGGAACGGCCTGTGACCAAAGAGATTTTGCAGCTGTGACTGAGGGTTGCTTGATGGAAATGGTCTTGCTCAGGGCTGACTGGGCACTTTACCGCTGGTGTTGGATGCTTTGAGCACTCTAGCCCCTGGAATCTGGTTCTGAACAAGTTCCCGCTACCCAACATTGCTACCCTGGTGTACCTTTCACGGAATTGCCCCGTGCCTAATTGCTGCACATTGCTGGCAAAAATAAGGACACGTATTGCAAGCCCTTATAACTTTAACAATTTCGGACTCATCAATCTGAGAACGGCGAGTCGAGTTGGTTACGACGAAACAATCACTGACGAAGAAGGCAGAGAAGCCAAAGCTGGCGCAGTAAGCGAGATATGTGGTGTTTGGTTGGTAGCTACTGGGTAATCCACGCTCGGTGGCAATTCAAATACTCTTCCTCCTACTGGCCTGGGGTTAGGAACTTCAGCTTATTTGGGTCGCACGTAATCGGAAAAAATTCCATGGTGACACAAAGCATGGCCATCCATAAAGCTGTGCTGTAGCCTACTGTCATGCTTCACCCCGCCAATTCCGTTCTACCAACAACAGAACATGGCAGGCCAGGATCTGTGTCCCGACGAAAACATGCTTCAGCATGTTTTGGCAAATCAACCACAGCCAGTGAAATTACGATTATAATACAAACATGGGGAAAATGCGTCTTCAAGTTTCAGCCTGGGCAGTCCTCAACTAGCCGCTACAAAGAACCAGTCGTCATCCACTTGGAGACCGCAGCTGAAGGCATAGTCACCCAGTTTGACCTCACCGCCAACATTCAGACACTTGCCTCTAGGCTACTCCCAAGTCTTGTACCGTCTGTTCTGCAAGTCGGTCAGGTCAAAGATTCGCAGGGGCGTGAATAATGCTTCTCAGTTGTCGAATTTATTGACGGGTTCACCGTGGACAGTGTCTGGGCCGAAGTAAATGACAGGAGCAAAACGTTGGTCCTTCAAGACATCATTGAAGCCCTCAAACTTCTCCATGCAACAAATGGGCATGATCAGAGTGTACAGTATGTTTTAAAACAATCGACAACTTGGCAAGACGAAGCTGTGCTACCAATACTTCGATGTTTTGGTGGTGCCCATACCACGATTCTTACCCGAGGCGAATCGCTATTGTATGCTATCATGGAACGAAGAAAGCTCGACACCCCATTCTGTGACACTCAGAAAGATCCAGAGCTACAGGGTATCATGCTCACGTCGAAATTTTCCGAGCTGGGATCTGTTTTCATCACGCAGAACGACATGAACCAGTGGGTTCAGGAGGCCGTTCTAGGCCACAACGATCTTACACCTCGGAACTTGCTCTTGAAGACGATATGATTGCGGAGGTGTTGACGAAACCTGCGGCAAAGAAAAAAAAACTGAAGCGTGAAGTGGGATGAGGGCACTGCAACATAAGAATGCCAGAACACTGCTCAAGGAGAATTGAATCAAACAAACTCAAGGCGATAAGCTTTAATTCTTGCTTAACACCCGTAGAAAGTATAACTTGAACTCAGTTTTTTAATGTCAATCATTCTCATGCATATTTGCCGAGGCTTTTTAATGCTTCTGTTTTGAATACTCAACAAACCAATTATTTCAGACCGGAAGCGCTGAGCGGGCTTATTGCTCCTCAGAACTGCGCTAGCAATTTCTGTGCGAGGTCAAAACCGTCTTTAATTGTCAAAACACAGGGCCAAAACATAGGGTAGCTTGTGGTGGAAGGCATCGTATCACGTGTGACATGCATTGTGCTCGATTATGCATACAAGGTTCATCACTCCAACTTTCAGTGCCTGTTTGCCTACTCGGATGGATCAAAATAAACACCAACAGACCGCAGAATAGTGTTTGGAGTCGTCTTCGAGTTTCATCTTCAACTCTGAATTGCGTCTTCGCATATTTCAGGCCGAAAATAATTGCCTCCCATCGGACGCCATCTTGGAAGGTCGTTATGATCAGACCCCAAGATCGGCTCTGGGCTGGAAGCGGCAATTTGTTTCCGGGAGGGCCTTACACCTGGTTCATTACCGATTTCGACCAGCGAAGGCATTTCTCAGTAACATATTGCAATCAAGTTTCGATACCAGACGAAGAGCTTGAGGGGACAGAAGATATATGTCTGGCACAGTTACGAAAGCACATCGATGACCTTGGCGCAAATGTTTTGGGGATTCGCTTCTCAGATCCCGAGGGACCTATTTCAGTATCTACCAGCCAAGATAATGACGTTACTATGTATGCAAATTGCTATCTACCCTCTGAACTACGTCTTCCTTTCCCGGTCAAGACGGTCGGATTCGACAGCTTGACCGAGCTTGACCGTATGGGGCCACAAGTGGATTTGGTTACTTACACTGGAACTCCGACGGTTGGCGGCGTGGCGGCAGACAGAAGAGCAGCTTTCAAGTACTGGTTTATCCAAAACGGGATGGCTTGGAAATGGGATGAGCTCCAGCTTTGGGCTCGGTTGCCGCGGGATCATCCGCATATTGTTCCATTTGACGCTATCGTGTTAGATAGTGTCAGAGGAGGCGTCCTTGGCTTCACAAGTGTTTATATCCCTGGCGGAACGCTTCAAGATAACAACGCCACCGTCCGACCTTTTCGTTTAGCATGGTTTCGGCAGCTTTTATCTGTCATAGATGATCTGAGTCATTGCTATGGTATCATGCACCAGGATATTGCAGCGCGCAATCTTCTCATTGACGTGGACGGCAATCTTCGCATCTTTGATTTCAACTTTTCTGTTAGGATCAGCGAGCACTACAACCAAGACCGAGATGATATGAAAGGCGTCATCTTCACTTTGTACGAAATCATGACCTTGGATGAGCACTACCGAGACGTACCTCATGCTCAGCAAGACGCCGAGTCTTTGCTGCGACAGGAGTGGATAAAGCACCCGGATGTCAAATTGGACAACGAGGTATACGAGTTTCGGAAAGTGCTGGATGAGTGGGTTGAGAAAAGAAGGATGCGGGAATTCAAGGTAGCCGAAACATGGCTCCAGTGGCCGTTGATGCCAGACCCGCCAACCGCACCCTCACTGACATACGCACCTGACGGGACGGTCACGGGAAGAGAAATGCAGCCTTGTGTGATCTTGATGCGGTCTGATTTGATCAAATTGGAGGAACCATACATGAAGTGGGAGCGGCCAGCAAGTTATCGACTCCGAGATCTGTTCGAAGAACACGCAGACGGAGAATGATGTGCCAAGCACAGCCACGATATACAAGACACCGGCAATTCCATAAACATGGGCCTTCGCAATCACTTAGCGAGTCTAGTCTTTAATCGAGGACTTGCCGAACACCGTTTTTGCTTATTGGCTCCATCGCCCACCTTCATTATAAAAGAAAAGGAAAGTGCGACGGCGTCACCAGCGCGCCCTAATGGACGAAACGACTCTCGTTGGTATACCTCTTCTATTTCTGCGATTTATTTTATCGCTGTTAATTTGCTATTTCTGCCATTTCTGCTATACAGGAGATGGAGAGGAAGAAAAACCGCCAGATCACATCTACCCGCATTGATGAATGAAAATTGGTACTCCGCGCGCCACTGTCACCCGAGGTCTGCTGGCCAATATAAATGCCACAATCCACCCAACCGTTAATAAGACGGAGATTATCGCTAAAACGGCTCGGCTTACTGCTGCCGAACTAGTATTGTGGCTGTGAACTTGTCTCCATATCTGTCGACCAGCGACAGACTCGCTCGAAGCGCCTACTACGACCCTGCGTCGCAGCAGTGCAGGGAATAGAGCCTATCATCTAGGAAAGATATGAAAAAAAGTAGCACTCGACGAAACGTGATGGAATCGACCTTACGCCCGGCTATAGTGTTATTTATGGCAGATACGAAGCTATAATAAAGGCGAGCTCGCCGCAGTCAGACATTAGACGTTTCCAACTTGACAAACTACACAGGATTTTATTTTGTTCGATTTCCAAAGTATCTCATATATACATCGCCTCACTCCTGTGGGCTTATACTGATTTCTACTCATCATACCCCGCTACAACAATGGGTCTCATCGGCGGAGCTATCAAGCTCATCCTTATTCCCATTGTCATCGTTCTTGCGATCGCTGTTCTCGGCGGTATCTACCTTAAACACAGAAGAAACAAAGCCGTCAACGACGTGGAGCAACAGCCCCAGTTCCCCCCTCCAGTCTCCGCAGCGCCACCACCAGTCTACGCACCGAGTCCAGTACAGCACATGGCACCTGCGAAGCCTGCTCCAGTGGCGACGGTACAAGGATACAGCTAGTTAGTTCTAAGGGAGACAACTAAATCGGGAGGTGGTTCTTTCTAGTTGGAGAAGGTTTTGTTATAGCTGCTATTTGCAAAGTGGTTTTTGTTATTCTTCTTTTGCTTTTACCGGCTCGGGACACTTCCGAGTCCGATCGATCTGGACCCAGTCTGCCCTGACGAATGTTGCGCCGCGGGCTACGGTCGGGAATGGCCTAGACCTTTTGAATAAATAAGTTGACACTTTGATCTTGGTATTTTGACAGTTGCACCCCCTTGTCTTTGATTGGTTATCACGCAAACACTCGAGCTGCGCAGGCGGCCCAACCTGCCCAGTGCGTTGAGACAGCTCACCACACAGCAAAAAGCAAAACAGTGAACTGTATCGGATAAGGGACAGTGAGTGACGGCTTCCGGCACCGTACAGATATGCAGCCGCACAGGGTAAACGACTGCTCTGCCCAAGAAAAACCCCCTCATATTCATCTTCTTCGTCAAACCATGCTTCCGTAACTAGTACTCATTTTGCGTTCATGCCAAAAAATGGAATTCTACTCCATGAAAGAGCGTTGGGGGGAAATCGACGGCGTGCGAATGTTTCTCTATACGCATGTAATGTACAAATACAGATCCGACTATTTTTGCGCCCGAGTACCTGGACGTTACGCCTCGCCGCAAGAACTTCCCCTCATCGAGCCATGCCTTCTGCAGCAGTTAGATAGAGCCAGCGTTTGGCCGCCGCACGAGCAGACTTTACAGGTCTGCGACGAACCGCAGAAGTACAACCTCTACGTCAAACGCCCTCGACTTCACGAATATGACGGCTCGCTCGTGCTCGGTCAATACCTGATTCACGAGGCGCGCGTCTGTCAGGTGCTGAGATCACACCCGCATCCGAATATAGTTCGCTTCTTCGGCTGCACTGTTGGAACGAACAATGAGATTACGGGGCTTTGTTTCGAAAAATGCACCGAGACATTGGCCGAGCGCATGCAACATGGCTTTGCCATCGACACGGAACGCTGTATGGCTCAGATTCAGGCTGCTGTCCAACATTTGCATGCATTGAATCTAGTGCACAACGACATTGTTCCCGAAAATGTCATGTTTAAAACATATGGCCCTGATATCGCCCTCGTTGACTTCGATTCTTGCACTATTCGAGGTTATGGATTACCAAAGAAACGCGGACCTTGCTCGCCTGGGGTGACTTCAACAGAGTTCGAAAATGATCATCTTGGCATGGAGTTGATTCATGAAAAACTATTGAAGTATGAAGATGACATGCGGTCCAGAAAATAAGTGATTTTCATGGGCTGCAACGGACTTCTGGACGACATGAGAGACGATTTGCCTCTATTACTGTTTTTATCATGTACTTTGTTTTTTCCATGTAACTTCCACACAAATTGCTGAGTTATCTTTGACACCAAGCTGCGACAAGCGCCAGAGTTTGCCTCATGTCCAAAGTGAGGCACATACTGTGGCATTTCGGCAACGCGTCTGTACGACTTTGGTGCCACAGGTCCACATGGTCTACATGCCTGACTTGACGTAGCATCGGATCTGCAAGAGAGAAGATAAATGTCTTAAAACTATGCCTGTTTTTTGTGACAGAACTAAGCGGACACTGTTCCGTACTGCGTACTTCCATTGTGACGGCTGGCTGCATGCCCCAATCCCTTGCTACTCTTGTGACTTTGCCACCTTACGTAGCCCGTAAAAGTGGCAGCCAAGAGTGTTCCTACAATTCCAAATGCAATGTTTAGCACTAGTGGATTTTCCTGCAGCTGCACGTTCAGCCAGTTTTCCAACGCGGGCTGAACAAGGTTGAAGACGCCAGACACACAAATCACAGTGCCATACACCCGACCGAAGGTGGCAAAGCCAAAAATCTTGGAGGCGGTGTAGCTGCAGAATTGTTAAAGAAGTGCGTTGAAAAAAAAGGAAAACCGCGAATGAGTACATACGAAACAGCAGAATAGTAGAACGGACGAAACGTCACAAAGACGACCACGGTCGCAATACCGGCCGGGACAGACGACAAGCAATTAAATGCGCTCAGCGCTGCGACATATACCGTCATGACAGTCAAAACAGTGGCCACGCTGCAGCTATTGAGCAGAAGCGCAATGAATGGTGTGGCTGCCACACCTCCGATCGGGAGGGCGGCGTTGAAAAAATTCGTAATGGTTGCCTCGCCGTCGGGTCCAAGCATGTACCGATACTGCGACCCGATAGTAGCAATGAAGAAATTCATGCGAAGCATCTGAAATGCGGTGACGGAGAGCAGGAGAGCGAAAAAGGGCGTCTTCATCTGGGCCTTGACCGGCTGTCCATGCAGCATGCCCCAGATGCCGTCACTCTGCTGCTGGGCCACTTGATGCAGCTTTCGGTCCTGCCGCTCCTCGAAATCACCAGCAATCCGCTCCAGACGATCAAGCCTCTCTTGGCGCTGCTCGGCTCGGTTGCTGCGCACCCGAAGGAGGGAGTGCGTATCCGGGATTTCGTCATCAGACTCGTGCACGTCGGCCATGTCGTCTTGAGCCTTGGCGATTTTCTTCTCGAGCTCGGGGAACGTGTGATACCGCTGCTTTGGCATAACGGTCCATTCGGACACAACGATGCCCAGCGGGACGAGCAGGTAGACTAGAAAAAATTTAGCAATGCTGATGCCATGGTCGGTGGCATCCCAAGCGAGGCGGTAGAGGAAGAAGACGGCAGACGATGCGTCAAAGGCGCAAGTAATAAGGGCCACAACCAGGCCCGAATACTTTGGGAATGCATTGGATAACTGAAAGCTAGGGAGAAAGATAAAAGTCCCACCCAGACTCAGAAAAAAGTTGCCCAGCAGATATCCGTCCAGCTTGGAGTTATTTCCCTGCGAGGCTATCATCAGCGCGCCAACCGCCAGGAAGCCCGCCGCCACAGTTGCACACCAACGGCGGCCGAACCGATCCAACGTGTACCCCGCAAAAAGACTCGATGTGTTTGTCGTGACAGAAGCAACAATGAAGAGCAGATTCAGCCGAATTTCTTGCTCCGCGCAGGGCTCTGCAGCGCCTCGACCGCGTCTGGCCTCGACACTATTGTCGCAAAACTCGCTATAGACGCCCTCATACACGAGAATAGGCTTGATTGAGGCAAAACCAAAGACGATTCCTGATGCGAGGAAGCAAAAGCTGACGGCGAGTGCAACTTGAACTGTTGTCCGATGGTTAGCAGGCTTCGGCGTCAAAGTCAGCCACGCAGCGATATACCTATTCGTCGAAAGGTCGATGCCTTGTATGCGGCTTCACGGTGGTTTTTATCTTCGGTAAGATCAAAATGTGGTCGCACAGGTGCAAATGCATCAAAACTCATGCGCCGCCACGAGCCTCGCGCGTGGTCGACGTTTTCCTCTGGCAAGTCGCACTCGAATTCATCTTCAACGGTCAAATGCTGAGCCAGAGACATGGTGCCACCGACAATCGATGAAAAGCCGTAGATAATGCAAAGGTCGACAAAACGAATTAAAATTTCCGCATCAGCCGGTAATGTTGGCAGTTTTTCAAAATAAACTTTGCACAGACAGCGGCAATAAAATGGTTATGTCAGCGCTGCGTCAATCATTTTAGTGGCGAGAAGATCTTGATGGAGCCGTTGCACGCGACCCAGATATGCTAAAGTAGCTACGAATTGGAGCCTTGTTTTCTATTTTATATGCTATGTATTCATTGCGTCAAGGTTACGATGACCATTGCTTTCGCGCGTGACTGTGATTTAGGGGCAGAAGGTGGCCGTCGATAAAAGTGCCTGATGGGCCGAGATCTTGACATGCTCTTGTAAAATTAGTATATCATTGCCTTTTCTCTTCTTGAGACATCTTCAATTAAAACATGGCAGCCGAAAAAAGAGTTATGCTGGCGGTAGCCGGCGCCGGCGCCCTTGGTGCAGCATACTACACGATGAGCAAAACGACGCGCCCTGCCACCAAGCAGACGAACAACTTGCCAGACAACAAGGCCCGCGACAAGCGAGACATGGGATTATCTGGAGCAGGCATTGCCAGTACTGGCGCAGCTGGCGGAAATGAGAGGGCCATCGACCCGAGCAAAGATCGCAAAGTACAGACGACGGCACCTCCCGAAAAGCTCCCATCCGGTGGCGTCGGGGGAGGCGCAGGTGCGGGCGGCATGGGTGCTCGCAGCGTTGAACTTCCGATGCCAAATTCTTCGAGTTCGACCGGAATGAAGTCGGGCTCAGAGGTAAGATGAACCCTAGGTCGAGCTACGGTGGGAACCAGAGGCTGACTGGTGATGGGGTTCAGTCCGCCGAGTCAGAATCACGGTCCAAGTTGCCAACCCACAATGGCAATCCCCATCTGGAGGATGCAGAAGTTGGAGGGAAACAAATATTATTACCGAAAGTATAATCATGTTTCAGTAAAGAAGAATGAGAGATAATATTAGCATTACCATTCATGTATGGCGTGAGATGCCAGTGACTGGTTCGATAAATATCTCGTTGTTTTGTACATATATTGTCAACCACAACGAACATTTCTCGCCCAAGATGGCTCGTATATTTTATAAATATTCTTATACTTGTAATAAAAGTGATATCTAAATAGTTACAGGCAGCCCTCTCAGGCATGCCACAAATGCTGGGCAGTGGCGTACCAGATCTTGCTTGTCTGCAAGGTTGCTTGGCGATATGACGTCATTGAAAGAGGCCGCCCTCGTATGTCTCCGGCCCAGAAGCTTATAATGAACACCTCGGGCATTTACTGCTGTATAAAGATCTACAAGTTTAATATATTTTTCCGACAAGTATTATCGTCTCATCATCATGTCGCACGCTCAGCAAGTCATCCAGTTGCCGCCTCTGCCGCAGCCTATTGGTCAATTCAACACGGCCATTGCCCGCGGCACCGAAACTATTGTCCTCAAAGAGAAGGTTCTGTCTCTCTCTGGCGACAGCTTTGACATCAAGAACATCAATGGCCAGCCATTTTTGAAAGTGCAGGGTCGCCATGCGACGATTTCGGGCCGCAAGTCCGTCTTCGACATGGCAGGCACGCACCTGTTCGACATTGTCAAGGAGCATTTCCACCTGCACGCGACATACGCCGCCGAGACTCCTGACAAGCACAAGTTCTTAGAGATTAAGAGCTCAATCAAGCGTAAGAACTGAGTAGTTTACTCTAACAGGACAGTTTTTGCTGACCAACACAGTCTTTGGCTCGAAAGCAACGGGCACCTTCACGGCCCCTGATGGCAAAACACACATTTTTGGCATGCGGGGCGACTGGCTCGACTCCAAGGCTGAGATCGTCTTGGGTGAGGAAAAGAATGGCCCTGTCGTTGCCATTATCGACCGCCAGTTCTTCAACAAGAGAGAATTCTTTGGTGGCCAGCAGACATACGCCGTTACTGTGGCACCAGGAATGGACATGGCGCTTGCGGTCGCACTGTGCATCGCGCTCGACGAGAAGAACAACGAGAAATAAGTTTTGCAGTATTTTAGCGTTTGAAATTTATTATGATATGATGTGGCAGAGCCTAAATAGTCGCATTGAATCGGCTCCTAGTTACCTCAATATACAGCGACTCCGAAACGAACAATTCGTACATTATGCCAGCTTCTTCTGCGTCAAGTCCGCCAGTTCATCCAACAATTCCACCGTCTCCGATGGGCTCGCGATCCAAGCTGTCGTGCCTACGCTGCGGGCCTTGAAATCGTTGCTGCCCGCGCTGAGGAACTGATCGCCAACGTGCAGCGTGTTCTCGCCCTTGATCGCGGTGCTGGCCGCCGTTGCTCCTGTAGATCCGGCGTCGCGTCGGCCGAACCACTGCTGGCAGACCGCCACACCCCAGGATTTGTCACCAATGTCGACAAAGACGTCGCGGCCACCGTTGAAGGCGCAGAAGGGCACTCCCCGTTTCTCGGGTGCCGGGTTTGTGCCGCCAATTTTGCTCGCCGCCGCCGCCGCTTGCTCGCGCAGCCCCAGACTGCTGAGCTCCAGGATGCGCTGAACAACCAGAACAGTTTCCTCCAAACTTTCGCGGGCAATCTGAATGTGGGGTGGGTCCGGGATGATACCGACGGCACGGTCCTTGCGGATAAGTCTTGCGGGTAGGTTCATGGAGCGAATACAGTCGCGAAGGGCGGTTTCGGCGACGTCGAGAAGTGTAGTAATGTCAGTCTCGGACCAAGACGCCATCTCCGGAGTTAGCCATTGTGCGCGTGGTACTTGCGCGAGACGATATGGCGAGGATTGCGAGTACTCGAAAAGATAATTGGCCTCACCACCCATAATGACCAGATTCTGCTTCTGGACAGGGTCCAGTTCAGTGGAAGCGGCAATGGTCTCTAGGAGGCCGTGCAGACGACCGTAGTAGCCGTCGGCGGTGGTATAGCCAGCGGCTGTAACAATGCCGATTTTGATGTTGTTGCGGAGGAGGTCTATTGATCTCAGCCGTTGAAACTTTAGTTATGCTGCGCGGACAAACTTACTCATCAGACGAGGTACAATTGGGCTGCTGGGCTCTAGGCTCTGGCCATCATCGTACAGTGTGACATCACCATCGAATGTCGCAAGCTGCAGGGTGCCATTTGTGACAGCCATGATTTGGGCAGAGTTGAGCACGAGACGAACGTCATTGAACGAAGGAGCCACGTATCTGCGGCAAGAAATGTAGCGCTTCCGGTCCTGGTACTTGAACGCCGCCTCCAGTGGAAGCCTGGTGAAGAATGGCCCCGCGGTCGGGACCAGCATCCCTAGTTTGGAGGGTATTGGCGAGTCTTGGTTCTGGCGGGCGACTTTGAGGGGTTAGCACCAGCGAAAGTGTATATGAGATGCGAAGTCATTTACTGTGATCATCAATCATGACTTCGACGTCACGCATAATTTCAGCGTAGCGGCGGTGAGCCTCCTCTGACATCTTGGCGATGCTAGTGCCATCTCCCACGACACCGGTGGGTTGAGAATAAAGCACAAAAGGCACGGCAAGCAGACCCTTCACCCACTCGATAAACTGGTCTCGTCGGTGCGTCTTCAGCGCATCTGAGAGCTAGTTAGCGTGCTTGGTTCGACAGACTAGCTACTTTCGGTTCCAAGCGGTGAAACTGGGCGAATTGATATGGCCAGACGTATCAGGAAGAAAATACTCACACTCAACGCGGTAACGAGTCGTCATTCTGACTTTTCCTCACCGACGGTGTGTGGATGGTTGAGATGAGATCGATCTAGGCGGGGTCGAGTGTTCGCAGGTGCCAAGGGTCATGTGCCTGCGTTTTCTGCACTAAACAACAGCGAGTAATGGCTTTTCTTCCGCCTCAATTCGAGAATTGGGCAAGATTTTTAAAAAGAAAGGAAAAGTACAACAGATCCAGGTGCCGCGTTTTGTTGAAGGAGGTTGAGTCAAATCCAGTTCAACGGCCCGCCAAAACACCATCACGTGCCCCACTCAATTGGTACAGAGGGAGGCGGAGAGCGCCGGAGGCGGAGAGCTTTCATCTGGATCATATTTAGATTTGCTATGCTGATGAGACAAAAAGGTTGAAAATACAAAGTCCAGGCTCAAAATTGCTACTTCTCCATTCTCTTTTGTTACAAAATTCGGCGGCCACACGGACAATCTGCCGAATCTACAAAGCCCTGGCCGATTTTAGGATCTCGGTGTGCCAGCGGCCACCTCCGAGCCAACTGGAACACCACAAATTGACCAATCACTTGGCGAATGTGACGTAAAATGACAGAGATTAGCAAATGCAGGCCTTATGTAAGGAGACGGCTATAAAGAATCCCCATATGAGCTAGCTAAATCGCCCGTATTGTTTCCGTAGGCTGTCATGGGCTCTCTTCCTCTGCGTCAATTGTGATTCTCTGGCAGCATACCAGAGACAATCTTATATCTTGGCCCAATTAGCATACGAAACCCTCACTGACCCTCAGGCCGGTGGTGCGCAGTGTTCCAACCCCCGTCGAGCAGGTTCCTTTTAGCACCAGAAAGGTGGCCGACCCCTCGATGACTACACACTGTGTAAAGTTTGGACGTGGTACAAGACGCTGCTTGAATGTTGTCTTTAGTCTTCCAAAGGGAATCTCGTCCAAGCAAACAGGCCATTCTGTATTGACAAGCACAGAGACAACTGGTGGCGAGACACGGTCCACTCGACGTGGCAGACATGACTGCGCGAGTCCGCATCACAGCACCGACCGGATACAGACGCCGGACAAATACTCTACAGCCTGCCAGTGTTCGGCAGATAAGAGCTACAATGAGACTGACAATACGCATTCTTGCGCGGGGGTGTGTGCCTATCAGTGGAGATGCTCTTCCCCAGACTCTTGTCGCTCCACCGCACGCCCACACCAGCAGGGATGTCATTCAGCTCTTAGCTTCCTTCCGGCCGTAAATACGCCTTGAATCAAAGGTTTTGAGACGCAGGCGTGCTAGAGAAAGAAAAAAACGGGTATTGCAAGTAAACGTCGTGGCGCTGCCGAGAAGCCATTCCCAACGCCATTCACCGGGTCCACTTTGTCCCCTGTGTCGAGCAGCCGTTTTTATTAAATACTGGTCACCTTGCCCCTTGATGCTGTTCGAAAGTTCTGATGTGATCATACAAAGCGCCCTTGTAAAAGAGACTTTTCCCTAGATATTTCTCAAGGAACTTTGCTTCATAAGTCAGCACTGTACAGGCAAAAGCTGTACCATAGCAACCGACAGTATGGCGGAAGACAAGGAAGAAACGAAAAGCCGCCATTCCTACGCTACAAATGAACCAGGAACAGCGATACATCAGGAAGATGCCGGCGCTGAGAAAGGACTACCATCGGAGGCTATCTCGGCCGGATCACAAAACCTGCACCGTCGACTTGGCGGTAAAGAAATCCAGCTTCTTGCCATAGGAGGTGCTATTGGCACATGTATGCTATTAAGTTCTATCCCAACCCTTACAACTTCAGATACTGACTGGCGTTTGCAGCGTTATTCGTGCAAATGGGCGCAACCTTACCCAAAGGTGGCCCGGCCGGGTTGTTCCTAGGCTTTGTCATCTATGGAACCGTGATGCTTTGCGTCAACCAATGTTTTGGTACGTTCACTTCCACGCGACGACAGCTAAATGCAGAGACTAATATTAAATAGCTGAAATGATTACTTATTTGCCCATTGCCTCGCCATTTGTGCGCCTCTCAGGCTTCTGGGTTGACGACGCGCTAAGCTTCGCGATGGGCTGGAACTATTTCTTCGTCATGGGTAGAGTCAACTCAGTCCCAATGTAAGATATTTGCTAACGGGTGTTCATTATAGCATTCAATCTGCCGTACGAAATCACCGCAATCAAAATTTTACTCACTTACTGGACCGACAAGATACCGGCGGCGGTGGTGGTCGTAGTATGTTTGATTATTTACGCGTACGTCTCTATTTCTGCTATTTCTGCTGTTTCTGTCTGTTCGGACCAAGTAACGCTGACTTTAATAGGTGCCTGAACGGCCTCGCAGTACGATACTTTGGTACCTCGGAGTTTTACCTGTCTTCCTTCAAGGTATTTTTGATGCTTGGACTGATCTGCTACACATTTGTCACCATGGTCGGCGGCAACCCACATCGCGACGCCTACGGCTTCCGCTATTGGAAAAATCCGGTAAATATTAAACAATAGCAACAACTCAGTGGTGACTTTCGATTCTAACTCAACCAGGGCTCGTTTGTTGAACACCTCGTGCCTGGAGACACGGGTCGATTCTTAGGACTCATCTCCTGCTTGATCCAGGCTTCTTTCACGTACGCAACCACAGACTCAACAGCGACCCGAGACTAACGAGAACAGTATGGTCGGCCCCGAATTTATCTCAATGGCAGCTGCCGAGGCAGAAAATCCGCGTCGTCTCATGGGACGCGCCTACAGGTCGTTTACCTGGCGTCTCATGATCTTCTTCCTCGGCGGGGCGCTGTGCGTTGGCATCGTCATTCCATACAACGACCAGATTTTGCTCAATTACATTGAAGGAGACTCAGCTGCCAGCTCCACCGGTGCAGCGTAAGCCAATACCTTTATCCATGAACTCCATAGTACTAACACATTTGTAGCTCGCCGTATGTTATTTCCATGGTCAAGTTCGGCATCCACGGCCTTCCAGATCTCGTCAACGTCCTCATTCTCACATCGGTTCTCTCTGCTGGCAACAACGTCGTGTATTCAGCAGCCCGCACGCTCCACGGCATGGCAATGGATGGCAAAGCGCCCGCGATTCTCGCCAAATGCAACAGAATGGGAGTCCCTTACTACGCCGTCGCTCTATCGCTCGCCTTTGGACTCCTCTCGCTCTTGCAGCTGAGCAAATCGAGCTCCAACGTCCTCGACTGGCTCGTTGGCATTGTGACAGCATCGTACCTTCTCAATTACATTGGTACCATCATCACATATCTGCACTTTTATGCCTCGCTCAAAGCGCAGGGAGTCGATCGCAACACCCTGCCGTACAAGGGCGTTTTGCAACCCTATGCCTCGTGGTACGCGTTGGTGGGAACCTCGCTCATCACTTTGGTGTTAGGCTACGATGTGTTTATTCATGGGCACTGGGACACGACCAAATTCTTCACCAGCTACACGATGGTGGGACTGTTCCCCATCGCGTTTGTCGGCTGGAAGCTCGTGTTCCGTACCAAGTACGTCAAACCTGGCACGGCCGATCTGCAGTTGGGTAGCACCAAACGCGACATTGACCTCTATGAATCACTTTACGAGAAGCCCAAGCGTGGCAGAGTTTCAGAGTATTTGAATAGCTTTTTCGAGTAGATGCAGTGTATTTAGCTCCAATGAACTTATTCTTCTTTCAATATTGACTCTAGAACACTATAACTAGACTATTTCTTTCCAGCCGCGTCGTCCGCGTTGAGGATCAATGTCGCAAAAAAATACGGCTCCCTGACGAACTCGCTCGCCTTGATGAACTCATCCGTCGTATGCGCCCGGTTCAAATTATGGACTAGATTGATCGGAGTGAATCGATAAATATTCTTCGTGAGCGCCCAGAAGAATTTTGTATCCGTGTTTGCCGGCATCAGGTACGGCGCCACGATGAGCTCCTGCCCCTCAATAAGAGGCTTGAGGGTGTGGCGAATAGTGCCCGACAGAATCTCAAAAGCCTCGGACGCGACTGGAGACACGGGTGCAGGCTCCAGCGCCTCCACGGTAGAGAGGCTAATTTTCCGTATGGAAGAGGAAAACTCATCACTAAAGCCCTGAAAAGCCATCCCATGCTTCGCGGCAATAGCTTTCAGCAGCTTTTCGTAGTGATGTTTGACGTCCCCAACGGATGATTCGACTGCGAGGCGCATATTCACCATGGCAGTCACGAGCTCCGGTATCGCGTTGACTTTGATACCTCCATTGACTTTGGCGACGGATTGCGTGGTTTTGAAATAGTACTGCATGTCCTCCAGTAGAGCAGCCAGAGCTTCCTGCGCGCCACGCTTGTCCGACGCTGCATCTCCAAGCCTGCTGCGAATGTCGCGAAGAAGGCTAGAGTCTGGCGCATGCACAACTGCGCATTCCAAGAATCCAAACATGGGGTTTCGTGGTGTGAGTTTAGCAGGAAATGCCTGCCGTTCGAGCTCCACGACGATTTCTGACATGACGCCAATCGCGTTGTGTTCTGGTGGATTCGATGCATGGCCACCCGCTGCGGTCACGTTGATCGTTGCGTCAAGATAGCCCTTTTCCGCGACGCTGACCATGGCGAAAGACTGGTTGAACTCCGTTTGAACTCCCATTGAGCCTTCATCCATGATGAGATAGATACCCTTTTCGCCGTACCGCTCAAAGAGAAAGTCGGCAATGGGACGTCCACAGTTTTCGCCTGTGATTTCTTCGTCGCACCCGAAAGCAAGAATGATGGTCCTTTTCGGCTTGAAGCCACCCTTGATGAGCAAGTCAACACTCTCCAGTATGGAAATCATGTATCCCTTGTCATCGGTAGCTCCGCGTCCCCAAATGAGTTCGCCGTCAAAATGGCCTTGGTAGGGTGGATGTGTCCAGTCCTGCACCGCCTCTGGCAGCACAGGGACAACATCTTGATGCGCAAGCATCAGAATAGGCTTTACTTCTTCCGGAGGCAGACTTCCTTTCCATGTCAAGATTAAGCCGTGAGTGTTGGCGTGGTCCAACTGGACGGTGCTCAGGACTCTAGGGTACGTTTTCTTGATGTACTCCTCAATCTGGAAGAAGATGTCCCATCTTTCATCTTGACCGATTGGGCCCAATTCGTCATAGCTTTCCGAGGGAATTTGGATGATGCCTGACAATTTGTTGATGATTTCGCGTTGGTAGGCGCTGGACTCGACCTTGTCCTTGACATATTGCTCTACTCGCTTATTTGAGGGGAGGAATGGTTCTGCTTGGGGACAAACGTCTAAGCTTCCATGACTGTATTTCCCAAACGAATAGGTGTCTGAACCGGCGAACAATCCGATAATTTGCTTCTGATATGTGGCGAGAATGGCAAATAGGCCCGCATAGCAGATGTGTAGCAGCCGCGACATTGTGGCTTTGGTAGTGGTAGTTGACCAGGCTACGTACAGCCAAACTAGAGTACGTCGCCGTCAAAAGCACACAATGTTCCGCGTAGGCTAGAATTTATCGCATGTCGTTTGGATAGTGAACTTTGAATATAATTATGTAAAATTTTTGAGCATTACTCACGATACTGACAAAGATTTGCGCAACCTCTCCGATGTCGTCGTGCCTCGCTGATGCTACTGTCGTGTGGCTTCTCTATCGACACCCTCCCACCCGCTAACTTCGCCCTAGCAGCTGAGCCGGCTTCACAACACGGGGGGAACTAGTTCGAGCGTGCCTTGATGCCGATCCGTGTCAGCTGGGAGTTTGGCTGTAGATAGGCTCCTGTGGCACTGCCTTGTCCCAAATAGTAAAGTGCGCGCCCTTGCCGCGCGGTGCTGGAGACGTTCCTCCGCTCGCATCAACGCCACCAGCGCGCCCTGTACATGACCAGTCGTTGCAACACGGCAATCAGGTACCGACGGATGGGAGATTACAGAAACAGCAAAGTTTTTTCTTACAAAATATAAGTGAAAATAGACAGAATGTATTGTGAAAGGAATAAGGCCGACACAAGTAGATCAACATGGAAAGCAAAGCGCCCGCAGCACCGTCACCCGCCGCCAATGAATTCCGAAGCGATACCTTTACCACGCCCACACCGGCGATGCTGGAGGCGATGAAGAATGCGACCTTTGGCGACGACGTGTACCAGGAAGATAAGACGACGCGCGACTTTGAAAGCGAGATTGGTCGCCTGACGGGCATGGAGGAGGCGCTCTTCATGCTGTCCGGGACCATGGGCAACCAAATCGGCGTGCGCGTCCACCTGTTCCAGCCGCCGCACTCGGTCCTCTGTGACTACCGCGCCCACGTCTACGCCGAGGAGGGCTCCGGCCTGGCGGTGCTCTCGCAGGCCATGGTCACGCCCGTGCATCCCGCCAACGGGCTGTACCTCACCCTCGGCGACGTCGAGCAATGGGTCACGCTCGGCGACGACATACACACGGCGCCGACAAGGGTCGTCAGCCTCGAGCTCACCATTGGCGGCGTCCTCACTCCGCTCGAGGAGATTGAGAAGATCTCGTCCTTTGCTCGCAGCCACGGCATCAAGGTGCACTGCGACGGAGCGCGCCTCTGGAACGCGTGCGCGGCGACGGGCCGCTCGCTCGCCGACTACTGTCAGCATTTCGACTCCGTGTCCATGTGCGTATCCAAGGGTCTCGGTGCGCCCATCGGAGGCGTGCTGGCGAGCACGCGCCAGAACATCAAGCAGGCGCGGTGGCTTCGCAAGATGCAGGGCGGAGGCATTCGCCAGGCCGGCGTGCTGACGGCGGCCGCCATGGTGGCGCTCAAGGAAGTGTGGCCGACCATGGCCGCGACGCATCGGAAAGCGAAGCAGCTGGAGAAGGACCTGGGCGAGATGGGCGTCGTACCCCAGATTCCGGTCGACACCAACTTCTTCTTCATCGACGCCGCCAAGTCTGGCATTGACATGGGCGTGCTGCTGGAGGAGTGCGCCAAGGCAAACGTGAAGCTCATGGATGAACGAATCGCTCTCCATCATCAAATTAGCGATGAAGCCATTGGAAATCTGAGGTCGGCGATTGCAGAGGCTGTGAAGCGCACAAAAGCGCTGCCCGTGGGATACATTTCCACTTACAAGACGGCTGGCTACGGTAGCACCTCTAAAATGAACGAGTACAACCAACTTAAATATAAATAGAAAATAGACAATCAGATTTTTGTTCTAGAAAAGAATACAGATTTTAATCTCAAATATAACGGATTCCGAAATTTATTCAATTGCTTAAGTTGGAACTATTACCAGCACATTAAGCTGCCTGAGTTGGGTCTCCAAGCGACGCCGAGGGCTGATAATCACTAAAATCATACTCGACGTCAAAGTCCTCCTCGTCCACCTCTCCGTCCGACAAGTCCACATCCTGCAGATTCTCCCCCTCGTCCTCCTCCTCGGCCGTGAACCCGTAGTCCTCCTTCGTGAGCTTCTTCCACGCCGCAATCGTCTGCCTGCGCGTCAGGAAAAACGGCAGCTTGCTCAGCGCCACGCACCCTTCCGCCGTCACCTCGACCGTCTGCCCGAGCGAGCTCGCCGTGTCGGTCGCCTTGTCCATCAGGATGATGTGGATGAAGAAGACCATGCCTTGCCGCGCGACCACGTCCTGGCCGCGCACAAACATGGGGAAATCCATCCAGGTCGGCGCAAACGTCGCGCCGAGGCTGTAGCCGCACGAGTTGAAGCGCTGGTCGCGAAACCCCTTTTCGTCGGCGACGCGCGCGTAGGCCTCAAAGACGTCGCCAATCGGCCGGCCCGGCCTCAGGGCGCCCATGCAGGCCTGCATCTGAAGCTTGTTGACCTCGTGCATCTGCCGCGCCAGCTTGGTGATGCCGCCGAGCGGGATCGTGCGCATCAGGCATGCGTGGTAGTGCTTGTACGCGGCCGCGTGCTCGAGCGTAATCTGCCGCTCGATGGTGTCCTTGCCGGTCGAGTAGCGCGTGAGCACCGCCTTGTTGCCCGAGACGAGAATGTTCTCGTTGGCCGGGTCGTCGCCGCCGCCCTCGTACACGGTGCCGACAATCTCGCGCCACAGGTCGCCCTCGTACGCGCCGGGCTTGGCGAGCTTGAGCGTGCGGATCAGCGCAAAGTCGGCCAGATACGCCGCCTTGCGGACCTTGCGCATCTCCGTCTCCGTCTTGACGATGCGCAGCTCGCGCGTCAGCAGGTCGCTGTGGTCCACGAGCGTGCACAAGCCGTCGACGGCCGTCTCCAGCGCCCGGCCGAGGCGGTGTGTCAGCGAGCACGAGTCCGGCTCGTAGCCGATGCGGCAGCTCGACGCCGAGTTGATGCCAAAGTCTTGCAGGACCTTGGGCACGAGCGAGACGGGGTTGCTGCCGGCGTCGTCGGAGCGGATGAGAATGTCCTTTTGCTCGAGGATGGACGTGTAGAGCGCCTGGCGGAAATCGGGAATGCGCGTGATGAGTCGCATCTGCCCGTCGTTGTGGAAATACATGGCCTGGAAGAAGACGTAGCCAAAGGTGTCGTAGCCGGTCATGTAGTAGAGCGACTCTTGCTTGGTGAAGAGGAAGCCGTCGAGCTTCTCGCGCTTCATGAGCTCGAGGACTTTGGCGCGGCGCTCGGCAAATTCCTGCTCGGAAAAGTGCAGCGCCTTTTTGAAAGCGGGAGCTTTCTTGAATTCAGGCATAATTTTGAAGATTTTGAAAATATATTTGAACAAGTTTGCTTTAGAAAAGTACTGCAAGTCCACGACGAGCGTACCAAAGCTATGCTCTTGTAAGTGCTCTTATAGAGGGGAGCGCAGCTTACTGCATTGGTCCAAGTGTATCAGAAATGATTCTCCTCCGATATCATGCCCGATATGACCCCAGGAAATTCCACGTGGGGTCTAGGGCGCAGTATGTTGTCAATCCATCATGCGCGGCGGGTGTTCCTGGCGTATCGGGCGGGCATTTGGTGTGGCGTCACCTTTTCTGGGGTGCAGCTCTTGTGTGTGGCAACGAGCTGGGAGCTGATGCCGCGCGGGCATTGCCAAGAAGTATCAGTGTCTCGACTGTGGCCGATCACAAGATGCATAATTGTTCCGGCATTTAGGGTCCTTGGGCCGAGAACGGCAGTGTATGGGTGCAAGTGCGCACCCAAGGATCCCGAACAGCCTTCGATATCACTGTGCTGAGGAATATGCTGGTGTCATGCTTCCCCGCACCTACTTCTGGGGCGCGCACTTCAAAAGGGCATCTGTTTAGTCAGATATCATATCAATGTATAAATGTATATTTTGAAATAATGATATTATTCTGCGTAGACAGCGATACTCCGCTGGAGCGGCGACATCCGCGTCAGGCACCGCTCGCTAGCTCCGGCCGTCGGGACCCGCGCAAGCTTTACACCGACCTCGCCATTTTCCGCCCAACCTTGCGCCTAAATGCTTTCTACCACGCCATTGCAGAAAAAAAAGACTTTGGAATCCATCTGGCTCTATCAAGTCACAGTGCAGCTTTGAATAATTAATCCAATTCGCAATGGGAAAATCCAAATCCTCCAAGGCGCAGGGCACATCACCCGCCTCCGTCCTCGCCCAGACCGCCACCCTCACCGCGCCAGCGCCGTCACCGTCCTCGTCCCTCCTCAAGCAGGCCTGCAAGTTCCTCAACACCACCGCCGGCCTGGATCTCACGCTGCGCCTGTTCCAGGGCTTCGTCATCATCTCGGCCAAGGCGCGCGACGAGGTGGTGGCCACGCGCAGCTTCATCGCCTCTTCGCAGCTTGATCTGGGTATGTTTCCCAACATTCTCATCGTCGAAATATCACTGCTAATGACGTTGAGCAGCAAGACGATATCTGAGATTTTTTGTGCTGCTGGATTGCATCCACAACGTCTTTGAGACGGCGGGCAAGGAATACACTTCGTTGGCGTACAAGACTCTGGATCTGGTGGAATGGAGCTGTCTGCTCATGTACTTTGTGCTCGAGAACCTCACCATGGTATGTACATTTCACAACTCGCCCAATCCATAATCAACGTTCAAAAGAAAGGTACTGACGACAGTAGCTTCACGACATGAAAATCCACGTCGTGCCCTGGTACCACCCCGTCCTCATCGAGGCCAACAAGTTTTGGTTCTACGCCATCCTCGCGTCCATTATCCGCACCGTCGTCCAGCAGCTCGGTCTTTTTGCCGGCCGCAGCGTCAAGGTTTCCAAGAACGGCAAGAAGCACGTCGCGCAAAACGCACCGCCGCCGCCGCCGCCTCTCAGACGGCTGGTCATTGACTCGCTGGACCTGATGCTGCCGGCGTCGTTTATCGGCTGGGTCGCGGTGGATGACGTGACGATTGGGTGCCTCATGACGGTGAGCACCCTTTTGGTGTGGAAAGACGTCTGGTCCAAGGCGCAGTAATGGACGATGCCATGCGACGGAACCCAAATCTGCTACGCGCTGATGATACCTTGTAATGACCGATGACCGCTTCTATACCCTGCTTCATGTGCGCTGGCATGAAGAACGCTTGAAAATACTTTTAGGATGAAATAGACGATAGACGACACATGTTGAACAAAATAAACTCATTATTCTTTTCCTCTGGCTCTCATCTAAACATGGCACTGCCCACGCTGGCATACATTCACATCCCAGGCTCGAAATGCACCTGGGAGTTAAAAACGACCGTCATCCGCCTCTCTCTGCTACTTACTATATATAAAATTTTGATTTCCCAATTCGTCGAACAATGTTTCCCAAACACCCATAATCCTCGCTGGTCTTAGGTATCTTTATGCTATCCACCGCTGCTCTTGTACTCATCGCTGGGGCACGCGGGCGCTGCGTCTTGTCCGGCTCGCGGCGCGCGCCGCTCAGAATTCCTCATTGTATTAAAAATGCTGGGCCTAGTTGCCACCGTTGGGCGGCTGCTGTGCTTGCTGGGCGGCAATCGCCTCGGCCTTGGCGACGATGCTCTGAAGCACGTTCTGCTCCTCTGGCGATAGGTGGCCTGCCAAGCTGCTGTAGAACTGGGGCTGCTCTTGTTGCATTTCTGGAAAAAGTCAGTTAGGCGTTGCGGATTCCAATATCGGTCAACTTACTCAAAAGAGTGCCGCGGAAGAGCTGGTAAGGCTCAACCTTGTCCAGGGGCGACTCGAGGAGAACGCTATCCTCTCGAAGCTCATCATCGTCGTCGTCGTCAATAGCACGGCTGAACTTTTGAGCCTCGTCGTGGAGGAACTCGAGGTAGGCATTGCTCTCCTCCTTGGCCTCGGTGGTTTCTTCCTCAACAACAGGCTCTTCTTCCTCAGCCTCCCACTTCGACTCGTCCTCGTCCCACTCATCATCGTCGTCATCGTAGGTATAGCTGTTGGAGAAGTAGGGGTCGTCACGAAGGGCTTCCTCGCGGTCTATTATCTATTAGTGCATGGCGCAATTAGGGAACGCATTGTACATACTCTTAAGTGCGGCAGGCAGAGTGCGGAAGAGCTCCGTAATTCCCTGCAGCAGACGCGGCCAGCCGACAGAAACGCTCTGGGGGACCTGCTCGTGATTGAGGTTCAGAAGGGCAGAGATGGCGACAATGCACAGCTTCTTGTCGTGGACACGGCTGAAAGAAGACATGCTGCCGAACCACAGGCTGAAGAAGCGGTTAGTCCATCCCTTGGCCTCGAGGATCTGCAGAGTCAGGAGAGGGTTGTAGTGGATCGAGTTGATGACCATCTCGACGAGGTAGATCTTGTAGCTCTTGGGCTTGACGTCAGGCTGAGCAGACAAGATAGTCATGGCCATGGAGACAAAGCCTTCAACGCACTGATCGATGCTTCCACGCAGACTAAGCATGAGAGCTTCGGCCAGCTTGCAGGCACATATTCTCTCCACGCCACCCTGGCGAGGGTCAGAAAACATGTCCGACACCATTTCGTATAGGGCCTGGACGTATTCGGGCTTCTGAACCAGCTGGGGAGCACCATACTGGACGAAGTTGTCCAGAGCAGGCAGCATATCCTCGAGGTAGAACTCGGCGCCGGACTTGAAAGTCGTGTGGATGAGCTCGAAAGCCTGCCACATGTTGGGGGAGATGGCCTTGGCAGTGAAAGTGCAGCTGTCGATAATCTCAAACGCCTCGTTGTACAGGTCTATCTAGTTAGTTATGGTTTCTTCAAGGGATTCTATGCGGCTTACCGTAGAGCTTGTTCTCAAGGGTAACCTTGATGACGGGCATAAGGACAGCCTCAATGTGAAGGAGAACATCCGGAGTGCTCTCAAGAGTGAGAACCAAAGTTCCAATGGTCTGCAGAACACCAAGAGCGGTGATGCTCTTGTCGTCGTATGCAATGTATAGTTCGTCGTCGTCGCCGGCCTTGCTCTCCTTCTCAAGGAGCTCGCGAACGATGCGCAGATATGTGTCCCGGAGCTGCTCGCACAGAGCGACAGCGAAAGGAGTAAGTTCGGTGGCAAAGACCTCGACAAAGTCCTCCATGACGTTGGCGAGAGCGTCGATATCGGCCTCGTTGGCGAGCTTCAAAAGCTGTTGCATGATCGTAGGGATGCTCTGCTTCATGTGCTGGCGAATAACGTCGTGGCGGATAAGAGGCTGCAGGGCGAGGGCAGCAGTAATACGGACGGGAAGAGCCTCGTCGGCCATGCCATCGAGGATGTGGCGGTAGATGGTGAGCAGGTTGTTCTGGTCCTGGAAGTCGAGCTGCTCGAACTTCTCGATGGTGTCGCAAGCACGGGCACGCAGGTAACCCTGGGGGCTCTTGAAGTCGGGGAAGACGTATCGGACGAGGAAGTATTCGATCTGGTCGGCGATGGGGCTCTTCTTGCCGAGGATGACGGGAGCAAGGGTACCAATCATGCGCAGAGCACCCTCCTTGGCAACGTGGTTTTTGGCCTCAGGGGCCGCCTCCTCGTACTCGTTGACGACGGCGTTGACGAACTTGAGAATCTCAAAGGTCTCCTTGCGGCGCTGCTTGGTGAGGTTGACGAGGAAGTTGGTGGCAGCCACGTCAGGGGCAGACGCCTCCTCAAAATATGTGAGCTTGCGGTGGAGGTACTCCTCGGGCTCGTCCTCGAATTTCTCAATGTCGTCCTCGGTCAAGCAAAGCACGGGGAAGACGAAGTGGGTGACGAGGTTGGTCAGGTGAGGCTTCAGGTGCGGCCACATCTCCTTGGGGCCAACAGCTTCGTCGAGGAAGATGAGGGTGTAGGAGAGACAGGGGCGGCTGAGCCATGAAGTTTTGGCCACCCACTTCTCGATCTCGTGGAGGTAGTGCTTGAGAATCTCGGGAGCAATGTTGGCGATGAAGTTTTTGGCGAAAGCGAGCTGCTCGTTCTCCTTGCCGGGGATGGTGGGGTTGCCGTGTCTGGCGGGGTGGTTAGTGGAGGGGTATCGAAG
>JARDXD010001291.1:0-36624 GCA_029218145.1 Aphanocladium album
AAAAGAATATAAATGAGTTCAAGCTGGGCTGCTTACTTCCAAGCACACGGCGGCCAAAGGCCAAAGACCCTAATTCAAGTAGTAAGCATATATAAGTGCAACTATATACAAGTTTGTACAATTTGAAAGAAAAAAAAAAGCTGCATGTGTCTCGCAATGCGAGTTTTAGACAGCAGCGTTGCTGATAACCAATGCTGCAACTCTTCTACTTCTTGCCAGTTGACCAATACATTGAACATGGGAAATAATTTATATAAATTCCATTATGGAAAAGCATAGTAATTGAACATATATTCATAAAGCACATTACATACGACCCGTCAACGTGCCGCGCCGCTGACATGCAGGCTGTGCCCCTGCCAAGCGGCACTACAAGAGCTGCAGAAACCATGATAGCCAAAGAAGCTACGACTCCGTATCTCGATGACACCGCCAGCCCTACCAAAGATGCGATGTTGAGAGCCAATAGCTGCATTTGGTCATATCTTGCTCTCGCTTCGTTATTCAGCCTTGCCCCGCTCACTCTTCAGCTCGCCCCTGAACCAGTTCCCGATGGAGACTTTGCACAATTGCCGAGAGAACGGCAAGGCGTCAAATCGATCGAAAACAGATGTCGCCTGAGCTGGTCTGGGTCGCCAGCAATGGCGATGCACTCGCTGGCCAAACCGCTGTCGAGCCAAGCAACAGGAGGTCGGCGAGCCGGTCCCGAACAGGCTGCTTCACATGCCGGTAATTGCCACCAAGATATCTTCTTGCATTCGTCGTAACAGCCGACTCCTAACAGCCTCTTTAGAAAGCGCCGAATCAAATGCGACGAGGAAACGCCCGTGTGTCGACGCTGCGTCATCGGGGGCCATGCTTGCCGCTACGGCGACCTCGTGCCCGTCAGCGATGCAGAGATTGCCGCCTACAGATCTCGTCAGGATTCTTCATCAACGAGCCCACCATCGGATATGGTACGAAGGCCTCTACTAATTGAGGCTGAGCCTCCTGATTGGGACTATCTTCAAGCTATCCGCTACTGTATGTAGCCAACTATGACCCAAGCCGGTTCAATTGCCGAGTCTGGCGACTAACCAAGCTGAGCAAACCAGATCATACAATCGCGAAACCATTACTCGTTGCGCAGTATGGAAATATCCCAGATCCTCTATTCAAACCACACGACGCTACACATTTTGTCTGCAACGCGCTGTGCAGCCAGCTGCAATCCATCTGCAAAACCCGCGGCCGTCTGCTGAGAATGGGCGAAGACCCAGGCCTCGCTGCACTGTGGACAAATTGCGCCCGGTATCTGCTCAAGATTGTAACGTTTATCAACCGCTGTATAGAAAGCAAATCGCGAGAACGCAGCTCCATGGCCTTCAACTACATGTTTACCCTCATGTGTTTTGACCTCCACCTTGACTCCCAGCTGTGGTTGGCCCACGTCAAAGGATTCCTGGTGTACTCTGAGCATATCGGCGGCGCTTATGCGGTCATGAACTGGTTACCGCGACCATCTTTGCCCTTTTGCCGCTTCTTCTCGTATGTATGAGCTCACCGGGATCGAGCTGCAGACGAGCTGCTAACCTCATCCTCAGCAAGGTCATCATGTACAACACAACCATGCCGCCGGAAGAGCACTTTCTGCAATATTCTAATTACTCTGATGCTGATATCAGGACAATTTTGGAACTCGAGTTTGACGAAGAAATACCTTGCCCCATCGATATACGTTTGTTCATCATCCACGTCACTCGACTTCGACACCAAGTAGTGACCACAGATACACCCATGTCCAAGTTGACAGAGGCCATACATGCTTTATTCAAAAGATTGGCGACCTTTGATGTGGACACATGGGCTCGAGAAGACAATCCGCTTGGCAAAGAAACTGCCCGGGACATGGGACAGTTGTACCGCCTGGCCGCGTGGCAATATGCCATTATGACTATGCCTCGGTCGTCAACGCGCTCATGGGCGCAAAAATATGAAATGCAGGACGGGTGTCATTCTGATGCTGACCCTTATGATGCGTTTCGACTTTCTAAAAGGTTCATGTTACTCGCAAACTTGCGAGCAATATTTCCCACTCTCATTTATGCAGCCTCCGTCAAATGGCCTCTGCTCGTGGCCGGCGTCGCCGTCGCGGCCGATGCCCCAGAAGATCGCGACTTCATCGACCAATGTCTCGAGGCGCTCTTGAGTCATCCATTGAGCGACGGCGGCGTGTTTCTCTGCCTACAACGCATGCGCAACTTTTGGGACTCGGGCAAGACTAGCTGGGAGGATTGCTTTCACGAGCCTGTCCCTGCAGGGTAACGAGAAATGGCAAGTTTGTGCGGCCGGAATAATTTGCGGCAGCTTGCCATTTCGAGGCTAGTGAACAACATAATGCGCCGCCTTCCAGAACACGAAATACGGGGCAGCAAGAAGGAAAAAACCTGCTCATCAGCATCGCGCCGAGTCTGCCGGTCTGGTGGTGACGCCGAAACCGCTACTGCCATATCGCCCAGCTCAGCTGAGAAACCAAAGCGCGGGTTTGATCGTTGCATGAATACTACGACATTGGCATACTGGCAGCAGGGCTGAACATGTCAAACTCTTCAATTCGTTAGCGCAAAAATTAGCAAGTTGATCGTGCAGCTTGACACCTCAGCCTGATATTTGGTGCAGAAACTCCACCATTCCACGTGCAGGGGACTGGGGTATTTCGACCCTTTGTGCTCTCTCCGGATATTGCAATTGGACTGCAATTGGACAAACGAATTGTCCATCAGATTTCGGACTCTTCCCGACGCTTCTCTGCTTTGCAATGTCCCTCCAACTCGGCTCGGGCCGGAACAACGGGGAGACAGACGTGCTCGGCCCCGCAACCACAGAGTCCGAGGTCGGGCGCAAAAAGAAGTTTACAACAAGATCCAGGACGGGCTGCTTTACGTGCCGGTATATCTCATCATTTCCCTACATTCTACGCTATTTGCTGCGATAATCTTCCTTACTAATGTGCTCGCCACAATAACAGCAAGCGTCGTGTCAAATGCGACGAAGCAACGCCCATATGTCGACGGTGCACCATAAGCGACATTCCTTGCCATTATGGCACGCTGATACCATTTGACAATGTCTGTCAGTCTAATATATCGAGCTCTCGGTATCAGCGTAATTCAGATTACGGCGCGCGCTTGCAGACAATGCGCGAACGGTGTATCTACAGGGAAGCTGAACCCCCTGACTGGGATCATCTCCAAGCCATTCGCTACTGTGAGTGCCCCGCGCGATGCATTGGCAGCGGCCAATTCCCGAATGATCTAATTAACCTTGGCAAACTTCTTCAACGTAGATGTCACCATAATACAGCCTACACGCGCAGCCGGGGGAAGCTCAGAAGAATATCCCGATTTCACGCCGACAATGGGCACATTCATCACCGCCAACGTCATTGTGGTTCACCTCGGTGTCTTGACAAAAAACTATGGAAGGACGCTCAAATATGGCGAGGGCCATGCGATGGCACAAGTCTGGAAGAGTTACACGCTGTGTCTGACCAAGATCATTGCGCTCGTCAACAGCTGTTTCCAGGTCGCCACCCCCACGTCAAGAGAGAGTGCCATCAAGTACATGGGCCTTCTCATGTCCATGGATTTTGCCGTTGAATCAAAGCTGTGGCAAGCGCACGTTGACGGTTGTTTTGCCTATGTGCAAAGTATAGGCGGCGCCCAAACCATGATGGATTGGAAGCCGACCACGCCTCCAGTGTTTCGTCGATTTCTGCGGTAAGAAGACGAATTCATCGCGTTTCTTTTCTCGCTTTGCTAACAATCTCGGAATTAACACAGTGGCGCCATGCTATACAACACGACCACGCCTGCGCTGAGACACAGTCTTGGTTACGACGATTATACAGACACCCAGCTTGAGTTTTTTCTGCGAGACGAAGGTGATTTCTGTGCCGATCGGCCATTCCCGGTACAGCAAAGAATCATCTTAATACACATTACTCGATTACGACATCAAGTTGCCACCGAGCAGGTCGAGCCATCGGCCACGGCTTTAATGAGCATCATAGCTGGCTTTAATGAGCAACTGCACGACATCGATCTGGATGATTGGGCCCAATCTCTTACCGGCTTCGGATTTTCCATGAATAAAGCCATGGCAGAGATCCACCGCGACGCAATATGGCTCTATGCCATGCTGACACTTCCGCGATTCGCTATGCTGTCGTGGGCGAGGGCCAACTTCCAAAAGTCGCCCCTGCCCAGCGCTCACGGTGCTGACGCAGCTGGAGACGTCTTTGATGAACTCCGAATATACTACAGGTCCAGGGTTTTAGCATCGATACGGCGAGTATTCCCGCTTCTGCAGTATCCCCCGGCTCTCAACTGGCCGCTGGTCGTGGCCGGCGTGGCTGCAACAGGCGAAGAGGACCGCGCGTTTGTGGACTGCTGTTTGGATTCTATATGGCGACGGCCAGTTGGCGCCGGAGGTGCCTATCTCTGTCTAGAACGACTGCGCGAGTTTTGGCCGTCGGGCAAGACGCAGTGGGAAGACTGCTTTTATGAGCCGACGCCATGTTGACAGCCGGATGGTCTGTTGATAGGGAGAGCTGGGAGAAGCCTGAGTATATAGACGACGCTGAAGTGTCGCATAGCGCATACGAGGCACAACCAGCTCATCAAGTTAGCTAATAATATCATTTTCCTCTGCGTCGTGGATTCGTGGCGTAGTCTTGTTTTGCCCACGGTTGCTTATGGACTGATAAAGCGTGCTGGCGAATTATGGTGTGCAACCCAGAAGCTCCCGAATGAACGAGCCAGAGTTCTTCTGAGAGTCCCAGCTCCAACACCACCCAAACCCGCGGTCCATCAGACCCTGCTGGGAGCATCTGATTTTGAATGACGAGGCTGGCTGCGCTCTCCGGCGGGGCCTGGCCCCAGAGGATCTCACTACGGCCTCTCTGCAGCTACGAGCGATAGACCTACCTTCCTCTTAATAGTAATGCTGTTTGCCATGATATTATTTATTATTATTATGTTCGGAAAACGAAGTCGTAGATTGTGTACCATAACCAAGCCGGTAGCGGATTCTTCATTGGTCCTCCTTAGTCTTCCGGGACGTCATCCGCAGCTCCAGCGTGGGCTCTACATTCCTCTATCGAGAGTTCATTTCCGTGCACTGGGCTTTTGCGTACTGTTATGTACAGTACCAGTGAAGGTTGATCCCTGCTTTGCTACCCGCCAGCCACACCCTCCTCACCAGGCTGTCCCCACCATGCAACATGGGTGGTTGAACCTTTTTAGGATGGTAGTCGGGTGTGCTTGCGAATTGCATGTCACTCGGCCAGTTCATCAGGAGCTCGAAGCAGCCATCGTGCACCGCTGGTGGTCTCGTTTGCCCCTGTAGAAAAGCACTCACGCCAGCGCAAGCATTGTAGAAATATTGAGCGCACGATAGCACGTTGTTTGCGTGGAAGGGGTGGGGTCCTGGGCTGCTGGCATCTTTACTCTTTCAATTTGAAGCATAGCCCTAGCTTTAAAGCGAGAATCCTGGCGGCCAATGACGATTATGCATTAGGCGCTCGAGAATGCGAGCCTGCCCGACCCTCCGCCTGATTGCGATCATGCCCACAGACTTCAACCCTTTCTGTGACTTTTACTGCGTCGTTTTTAGGAGAGAGTTCTTAGAATGAGAGATCAAACAGTTGTTATTGTGTAGGAGGGCACCGAGTAGCCCTGGATTCAAACTCTCAGGACCCGAGGCCTTGTAATTCTGCCCTATTTCGACGGGGAGTGGGTGCCACTGACGATACCCGCATGTACATCTTACCCACTCATTAGTTAAGAAGGAGCAGGCAAAGCGGGCAACTGGGAACGGACAAGTCATGACCGGGTATATCGCGCTAAATACCGGTCTAGTTTGAGGGGGAGGGGACGGGGCTTACAAAAGTTCCCGCAGATGGGACTGGTACTACGTAGATGTGCGCTGTGCTTGGGGGCTGAGGAGACAGTAAGAAGCCACCCTGCACTGCTCGCTTCAGTGCCAGCGCGATGCAACCCCGGCCCGTACTGGTGCCATCGTGCGGAAGTCTCCTCCCCCCGACGGGCAATGCACCCTAATAATGTACTCTAGTTAGCTCTGGTTTGGCCTATTTCTGTGGGCTGCTTCACAGTCCTGCAGACACGGCCAGCATCCGTCGAAAGTTTTCACACTTCTACAATCAGTATTGCCGTTGCCGTTGCATTTTAATTGGCAACTGGCAGGCGCAATGCACCTGTCTTGGACTGGCAGCCTCCTGTATTTGACTCTGGTCATTGTTGACCTCGCTCAAAGCACACCAGGTAGACCGATTCTTCCTCGCGCTCCCATCTGTCCATTTGGCTCTGACACATCCACAGTACCTAAGAGAATCAATGTCATCGAAGGGGTAACAGCTTCGGGCGGCATGCAGAACTATGCATACCATTCATATGTGCAACAACGACGATGAAAGCAAAATACCCAATAAAATATTACCACAGCATAGGATTAGCACGTATCACAGGGTCATGAATAGGAGTCAAGTGACGAGCGGACAGGGTTGTTAGGGAATGGAATCATAGAGAATGGATTATGAACGCAGAATTGATATTTTAGATAAAAGAATTGAATAGACTACTTGGTTCATGAGAGATGCTGGTCGCTTGGTGCCACTTCTTTCTTTGTTGTGCATCCGAAACACCGTCTTTCAAGTGTTTATTATTATTATTACTATTATTAGTTATTATTATTATCATTATTATTATTATTATTAGATGCAGCTAATTTTGCTGGTCCTGCCGAAGGACCCTGGCCACTCTACACACCATCTCATCAGGCTGCTGCTAGTGTTCCTCTTTGAGGCTTCCCCTCCCTGGCCCCCATGTGCGCTCAACCTTTCCAAAACCCAGGCCACACCCGTCCATGCGCTGGCGTTGGTCCAACAGCTTTCTTTCCCACCTCACCAGCGAAACTCCCCCACGCGTAGGACTCTATCGGCGAAAAGGGGCACCTTCGTGCTAGAATATTCGTATCGCTGGAGCTTTGTGCGATATCAGCTTAACCTAGGAGTTGTATTGCGCCCTTCTAGCCTGCTGTGCATCTCGTGAGGGCATGAACCAGCCAGCCAAGCACTTGATCCAACTCCACCAATGATGATGGCGGCCACCTCAACCGATCAGGCGTTCTGGTCCCGTCTGGGACCAATTTTTGACTTCACACTCAAATTCGAAGAAGTTGTATTTGGAATCTCTTTCTCATCCATTTTCATCATTCTGTCGCTCTTTACCCTCGTCTACTTTCATCTACAACCTGTCTACGTACGCCGAAGTGTCCTTCTTTTTGTCAAACTGGTAAGTATCCAGCGTCGAGCTCTCGGGAAGAACACGAACGCTAAATCTTTTCTTTATCGCAGTGCTTCACTGCTGCCTTGGTCGGTATCAGGTCCGCACTGCTTGCCTTTGCAGCTACAAGCAAAGATACGACTGATACTACGGCACCCGCTGCAGCACTTGATCTCGTAGCTGCGCTTTTTGTGGCTGGGTGGATTTATCTTGAACACGGCCATTCTCTTCGCTCTTCTACCATCTTTACCCTCTATCTTTTCGCGGCTGTTCTCACGGATACAGCGAAGTGTCGTTCATTCTTTCTACGTCAAAATCTAGCTATCCGTGGTGGAATGGAGAGCGCCGCTGCTACCGTTCAGCTGGGCTTGATTTGCCTCCAAGAAGTTTCAAAGAGATCAGATCTCATTGACGCGAATTTACGCGAAAACTTGGGCGAAGAAGCGACCAGTGGACCTATCAGCAGACTACTCTTTCTTTTCCTAGGGCCACTTTTCAGAACTGGATTCCGCGAAGAGATCTGTGTGGATGACTTGCCTCAATTGGACCCTGGATTCTCCACTGTACTCCTGTTCGAGCAATTGCGAACGCACTGGCGCCCACGGCAAAACATCAAACCAAGAGCGACTCGCGAATTGGTGAGAGCCTGCCTAAAAGCCTGGAAAAGCTACCTTCTACCTATAATTGCCGCACGGTTATGCGTAACTGTACTCAACTTCGCGCAGCCATTCCTTCTCCAACAGGTTATCGCGATGGTCGGAGAAGATGAAAAGCGGCCTCACGACCTTGGGCATCGTGTAGGCTTACTCGGCGCTACTGTGCTCATCTTCTATGGTCTTCCGGTCGCAAGAACTGCCTCCACACATCTTTTGAACCGATACGTCACTCGCGTGCGCGGTGGTTTGGTCTCTCTTCTATTCCACAAAGTCCATCATTTGACTCAGTCTGAAGCGAAGAAATCTGCCGCTGCGTCATTAATGACAGCCGACATAGAAGGAATTGCTGGTGGTATTCCACAGTGCATCGACATTCCATTTGGGATTATTGAACTTGGGCTCGGAACTTATGTGCTGTCCCGCTTCATTGAGGTCGCTGCTCTCGCCATATTTGCGCCAGTATTTGTGACCAGTGTTGCTACCTATTTCCTAGGTCAGAGGCTGGGAACTCTCTGGGCGAAGTGGAACAAAAGCATTGGGGAAAGAATCTCGAAAACCACACAGATTCTGCCGCAGCTTACGGCAATAAAGATGCTAGGTCTAGGCTCTACGGTTGCTGCTTATTTAAAACAGCTTCGCGTGGACGAAGTCAACGTTTCTCGGCCGGCTCGGCGTGTTGAGGCAGTGGCACTGATTCCCGCGCTATTAGCGGACATGATGACACCAGTAGTTGTTATCGCTGCTGCATTGTTCGGCGGCTCATTCCATGGACAGGTGGCAGCTGTAAAGGTCTTTCCAATATTGACTGTTGTTTCCCTTATTCAGACGCCACTTGCTGCCGTTTTACAGTCATACCCAACGATTACGAGCATGTTGGCCTGCTTTACCCGAATCGAAAACTTTCTACGAACAGGGGAAAGAAAGGATCCTAGAGTCCATCTGGATCTACAGCCCACTATCAACCAACAGGGCGATCTGATTGCCAATGGAGAAAGCCGCATACGATTCCATCATGCAGATATTGCCAAAATTGGAATGCTGGAACCCTTACTGCGCGATGTAAACTTCCAGCTTCCTGCAGGATCTACTACTGCCGTGGTTGGTCGTACTGGTTCCGGAAAATCCACCCTCATAGAAGCCATTCTTGGCGAAAGTGAAGTGCTGGCCGGATCTGTCAAGATCGACACCTCTGATGTTAGTTACTGCAGCCAGAATGTATGGCTCAGGGATACAACGATTCGAGAGAATATTGTGGGCTATGAAGAATACAATGAAGCTCGATTTACAAGGGTTATCCGGGCATGTTTTCTCGAAGAGGACCTAAATTGGCTGCCGGGCGGTGCAGAGTATGTCGTCGGTGCCAATGGTTGCAAGCTAAGCGGGGGGCAAAGGCAACGTGTTGCCATTGCTAGGACTGCTTATAAGCAAAGCATGATCACAGTGTTGGATGATATTTTTAGCTCCCTTGATCGTCAAACGGCAGTGTGCATTCTTTATCAGCTTTGTGGGAGAAACGGAATCCTTAAAGAAGCAGGCTGTACTGTCGTTTTGGTGACATATTTGCCAGAGTGCCTGGATATTGCCACCAACGTCCTTTTTCTGAAGGGACCTGGACAGGTGATCCTATCGTCAGCTGTCATGCGAGGCAACCCCCATGCTGATGAGATTGCGAGTTTTATGAGCCACAACAACATCAATACTCGCGCTGCCACCGAAGACAAGGAGCAGGGTGCCATCCGCAGGTCGTTACAACGCCAAGCACCTGTCCAAAGACGTGACGGAGATTTGAGAAGAAAAGGCAGCGTTGAAGTATATCGGCCTCTCCTTAACCTGATCGGCCGCTTGAATGCCTTGCGGTATGCAATTCTTCTTTCACTCTTCTCTACTGGGGAAACGCTGCCCGACATATACATGCGAATCTGGATTGAGCTTCATCCGGACGATGCTTTATATTTTATTGGGTATGCCGGAATTGTCGTTGCCACATGCCTAATTGGATGTGCTTGCTATTGGGTACTACATGTCTGGCTATCGCCTCGGTCGTCAATCGGCTTGCATTCAAAACTGGTGGATTGCACACTCGGAGCCACGTTGGCATATCTTAGCGTCACACAGTCTGGCTTCTTGTTGAACCTTTATAGTCAGGACATGACAATAATCTCCAGGGCCTTACCGGCCGCCATTTTCCGGACAATATATGCTAGTGCATATGTTATTATTCAGATGGGAGTCATCCTATCTGGCGCTAGCTTTTTGTCGGTCATCCTCCCTTTCATTTTGGTTGCTCTCTATTTCATCCAGCACTATTATCTGCGTACCTCTCGACAGGTTCGGCTTCTGGATTTAGAGGCCAAGACACCGCTCTACACATACTTCGAGGAGACCGCTACCGGGCTCTCGCACATTCAAGCTGTACGCTGGCAGGAAAGCAATATACGGCATGGCCTCTATTTGCTGGAGAAATCTCAACAGCCATACTATGTTATGTTCACCATTCAGCAATGGCTTACGCTTGTCCTTGGTCTTGTCACTGGTATGATCGGTATAGTACTGGTAGCTCTTGCTCTCTTCATCAGAGAAGGTTCCACTGGGACATCTGTCGGTCTCTCTTTCATCGCTCTTCTGGGTCTTGCTCGGACGCTAGAGGCCTCTGTCCTCGCCTGGACTGCGATGCAAACAACATCGGGTGCCTTGTCAAGGCTGCACGAATTTGAGACCACGACACCTCAAGAAACTGTAACTGCGCAGCAGGAGCTGCCGCCTCTTTGGCCGTCTGGCGGTGGAATTACCTTCACCGGCGTTACTGCTAGGTATAATGTTGAGCCAGACGAGCAACCTGCGCTTGACCAAGTCACGATGAACATTGGGCCAGGAAGCCGGATTGGTGTCGCAGGACGAAGTGGAAGTGGTAAAAGTTCCCTTATCATGACCTTGCTTGGATTCCTCGACTATAATGGTACGATTGAGATCGATGGTATCAATCTGGCAAACATCTCTCGAGATGAGCTACGGGCACGCGTGGTCACGATCACACAGGATTCAGTGCAACTACAAGGCACAATTCGAACCAACCTGTTGCCGCTGTCGATGAATTCGGCCAAGAAGCAGACTGTGGAAGAAGAAGAGAAGGCAGCACAAAAAGATAATGAGCTAGAGCAGCTGCTTAAGAACCTTCGCATTTGGGTTCAACTACCCAGAAAAGGCGGCCTTGATGCAAAGCTTGAAGATGTTGGCTATTCAAAAGGCGAGCTTCAGCTCTTGTGTATCGCTCGTGCAGTTTTGAAGCAGCGCGAAACACGAAGCAATTTGGTACTGGTTGACGAGGCGACCAGCAGTGTTGATTCAGACACTGAAAAGGTGGTCAATAGAGCAATGAAGGAGAATTTCGTTGGCTGCACGATATTGACCATCGCTCATCGGCGTTCAAGTTTGAACAACGTCGAAGCAGTTATTGATATGCATCGTGGTAGTGTAATCGGGTTTGAGCAATTACATCCTGACGATGATGTCTCGCCCGACTCGGACGAAAGCTCTAATTAGTCAAGACTTGGAAGTTTTCAAATTTCTTGGGTTTTGATTTGGATGAGGAATTTTAGGCCTCTTCCACCTGTTATGTATATTCCGGCTTTTATTTCTTTACTTGTTTTCCGTTACCTGTCCAGCGAACCTACGTCGACACGGACTACAAACGTGCCTCTGTTCGAGACTGGTTCAGCAGTCAACAGGATCGCTAGTCTACAAATATGCAGATAAGGTAACGCACAGATGGTTAATTCTCGCACTATGGCAACTGCTATCAGCTTCTCTATTTAGCTGCTGGTGATCACGTGCCTGCTGGCATAATTGACAGCGCACATATAACAATTACATGATAAAATTACTATTTATAATCTTATATTTATATTCACTATATTATTAAATATCTTACCTAATATAGTAATTTAAGCCTAAATTTATAGTAAATGGTAGAGCCTAGGATAAACCAAACTGGCCACTATCCTAGCTAGGTCGGCTAGTTTGTCACTGACGGGCTTGTATGAAACTCCTTATTGAGGGCTCTCGTTGCTAGCCTTATTAGCTATAATAGGTTCATGAGTTCTTAAGTTCTGAAATCGGCTGTTGCGAAGCCCGACTAGCTGGTGGAAATCATGAACTCGGCAGCGAACAATAAGCCGACGGTGAAAAAGGCGGCCACCTTCAGCTGGGCCAGGGAAGCGGCCGCCTTCCTGCATATTCCCCCGCACTCTTGCATTTGCACATTTCGCTCCGCTCTGTTGAATTCTTTCGAAGAGGGGCGATGCCGACGCGCGTTTTCTCCCAGTACGCCATTCTTGATCTGATTATTTGACGCCATGAACGTGTTAGATCCGGAGCATTACACCGTCGCGTGGATTGCTCCACTCGAGATCGAGGCTCGCGCCGCCCTCCTGATGCTCGACAAACGTCACCGGGGCAGGTTCCCTTTGAGCCCTGGCGACGACTATATCTACGAGGCCGGCGAAATATGCGGACATAACGTTATCATCGCCACTCTCCCCGCTGGCCAAGAGTACGGCACAGCTGCAGCAGCCGCCATTGCCAGCCAGGTGAAGAAGTTCTTCCCAAGGCTCTGGTTCGGCTTGCTGGTCGGCGTAGCTGCGGGGCTTCCCAACCTCGAACGAGATCCCCCTCGAGATATTCGCCTCGGCGATGTTCTCGTCGGCTTGCCCGAGGGCGACCATGCAGGACTAATTGCATATGGCTTAGGCAAAGAGACAGGCCAGGATGGGTTCCAGCCTCTGCGCTTAGGATATGCACTTGTCCCGACGGAGAAAGTGGTCCGGTCAGCTATTGGCAGTATCAAGATCAACGCCCCTGATGATGCGGAGGTCTTTTTGCCTTACTACGAAAGCTTGAGAGACAAGCGACACAGCCAAGGCTCATTCGCCGACCCCGGACAAGAAAAAGATGTACTATATCAGGTTGATAGCGACGGCCGTGAGCGTCGAGTATCTCGAGAACTACGGCCAAATCAAGAAAGGACGCGCGTGTGGTATGGGCCTATTGGTTCTGGAGACAAACTTATGAAAAATGCCCGCAAGCGTAATGAGCTTAGAGACAGGCATGACATTATTGGCCTCGAAATGGAAGCGGCCGGAACTATGAACTGCATTCCCGTTGGGGTCATTCGAGGGGTCTGCGATTACGGGGATGAGCACAAGACTAAGCAGTGGCAACCGTATGCGTCTGCCATGGCTGCTGCCTATGCGAAGGCTTTGCTAGCGCAGATCCCTCCGAAAGTCGCTGTGCGTGTGGAAGTACAGACAATGCACAATAGTCAGTAGAAATCACACTGCCCTTACTTATGGAAAGACAGCCTCGCGCTAACTCGCAGAATTTGTGTAGTTGTAGTAAGCGAGGTACCCAGCATGCCGAAACGCCGCTTTGACGATCATTCCACCTTTGACCGAAACAGAAGAGCCAAATCTCCCCGTATTGAAGATTGCGATGCACAATCTTCCGAGACTCTCACAAGTCAAACGTTTCGTGCGCAGCAGGAATCTCTCAACGAGTCCCAAAGAAAGGCGTTACTAGAATCATTGGCATTTGAGCAAATCGATAGCCGACATAATACAATTGAGAAAGCATATGGGAAGACCTGTGCGTGGCTATTGACAGCGCCCGAATATCTTGACTGGCTTGAACCGAGCAAGTCGCATGAGCATCACGGTTTTCTTTGGATCAAAGGGAACCCTGGGGCAGGGAAGTCAACATTAATGAAGTTCGCTCTACAGAATTCTCAAAAAACTTTAAGGAGCAACTATATATCATTTTTCTTCAATGCTCGTGGGGATGAGCTCGAAAAATCGACAATCGGCATGTATCGATCGTTATTATTACAGTTGCTCGACAAAGTTCCACAACTTCAGAGTGTATTTGACTCCCTCGGGCAAGAGACGCGATACAAGGGCATTCCACAGTGGTCTCTTCAATTACTTATGTCGCTGTTTGAAAAGGCTGTCCAGAATCTTGAGCAATCACAATCTTCATTGGCTTGTTTTATTGACGCCCTGGATGAGTGTCCCGAGTTAGAGATTCGGGACATGATATCATTCTTTGAGGCTTTGGGGGAAAAAGCAGTGTCTAAAGGCATTTCATTCCGAGTCTGTCTATCTAGCAGACACTATCCTCATATCACGATCTCGAGAGGTCTAAATTTAGATCTTGGTCAGCAAGCCGGCCATGATCAAGATATTATAAGCTATGTTAAAGGGAAGCTAAGAATTGGAGGTGGCAAGCGTGCAGAGCAGGTCCGGTCACGCCTCATAGAGAAAGCATCAGGCGTCTTTATTTGGGTTGTCCTTGTGGTACGAATTTTGACCGAAGATTTCGACCACGGACACGGGCATATGCTTCTCAGGAGGCTGCAGGATATCCCTAAAGACCTCAATGAGCTTTTTCGAGATATTCTGACTCGTGATAGTCGTTATAAGAACGAACTTCTTTTGTGTATCCAGTGGGTATTATTCGCCCACCAACCATTACGGCAGGAACAGCTATATTTGGCCATACTTATCGGCGTCGATTCAGACGTAGCATCGAATTGGTATCCTGAGGAAATTGGGGATGCTGAGGTAAAAAGATTTATTCTAAGCTCTTCCAAGGGGCTTGTCGAGGTGAACAAGTCCCAAAAGAACCCAAAGGCTCAATTTATCCATGAATCCGTTAGAGAATTCTTTCTCAATGAGGGACTGGCAAGCATTTGGCCCGAACTCAATCGAAATTTTGAAGGTGAAAGTCACGAGCGGCTAAAGAACTACTGTCTTGGCTACATTGGCATCGCCGCCGCTGGTCTCGAGTCTGGGCAAGAGGAGCAATGCGAATCGGCCAAGAGAGCTTACCCACTGCTGGAGTACGCATTTCGCAATGTTTTATACCATGCAGACGAAGCAGCAGCCGCTGGTATAGTCCAAACAAACTTTCTTCTGGAATTTGATCTTGTTGGCTGGCTGAAACTTGAGGACCGAATCGAGAAGCACGTCGTGCGTCGGCATTCGCCAACCACTAGCCTGCTGTACATACTGGCAGAGTACGATACGGCAAATCTCATTGATTGTCACCCAGATAAGCTATCGGGATTTGAAATTGAGGAAGGGAATGAGCGGTACGGCATGCCGATTCTGGCCGCTGTAGCTACCAACAGTCGTAAGTCTGTCTACGCATTGTTGAAAGCCCAGGCGAATATCGAGCCATTAACATCTCCTCTTCGCGATCTTTGCGAACAATACGACCGATCAATTAATATGCAAAGTGGTGTGGGGCGTCGATTCAATTTCTCAAGGAAGAAAATACCTATCATCAATTTACTAGAAGCTGGCGACGACCAAGTTTTTAATTTCGCCGCCGCCTCTGGTAGCCTCACCAGATCCATCAATTGGAAATCTCGAGAGGTCGCGGAGCAATTAGTTAATGCTGCAAAAAGGGGACAAGAACCCACAGTGCGGTTTCTTCTCGACATGGGTGTCGAGGTTAATGCTGCTACTGTCATTGACAGGACACCGCTACATGGCGCCGCCGAAAATGGACAAGAAGGCACAACGCGTCTACTGCTCGGAGAAGGCGCCAATATAGAAGCATTAACCACTCTTGGTTGGACGCCCCTATATTCAGCTACTGTAGACCAAGCAGAAGTCACAGTACAGATACTCCTCGATCAAGGCGCCAACCCAAACGCGGCTGATTATGTGGGTGACAGCGCCCTGCATATAGCTGTCATAAAGGGCAACAACGCCATACTGCGCTTACTCCTCAATCGAGGCGCTGATGTTAAGACGGCTAACAAGGATGGCGAGACAGCGCTACATCTAGCTGCAAAGCACGAGAGAGATGCCTCAGCGCAGTTACTCGTCAATCATGGCGCTGATGTTAAGGCGGCTAACAAGCATGGCGAGACAGCGCTACATCTAGCTGCAAAGCACGGGAAAGAAGTCACAGCGCGGTTACTCCTCGATGAAGGCGCTGACCTTGAGGCGACTGATTCCAACGGGCGCACGCCGTTGGCATCAATGTTGTCGAGGATACATGAACTTTCCCAGCCTGAAACAGGAAGCAAAGCTGTTGTGGAGTTACTTCTTAACCGAGGCTCTAGTATTGGCGCCGCTGATTGCGACGGTGATACCCCATTGTCATTTGCTAAGTTGCTCCGCAACGATAACGCTGTCAAACAATTGATCCTTGGAGAACGCGCAAGACTGGAGGCAGCTGCTTCGACACGAATATGGTCAGAGACCATAGCCGATCCCGAGTACCAGACTCACTGGACTTACGTGGAGAGTTGGATGGAGTCGTCGCCCCTGTACCTTACGGACGATAACAATCCCCAAGTGTGAGAAAATACATATGATATGCGATAGTATAGAAAGAGCAATATTTCCTGTCAGTTAGCGGATCCAAAGAGAATCATATTCTTCATCGCGCTGAAGAATTATATCCACCATTCCCCGCCTATTGCTCAAAAAATGACACGCTGTGCTTTGACACTGTTTAATCTGTATTCTGTTTGAGTACTGCGAATGGAGGCAATTTCATCGCTCGAATAAGCGATAGAATGCTGTCGTGTAAGGTGTTGGAGAGTGTTAAATATTTTATGCGGCAAGCCTCGCGAGGGAAAACCCGAGCGGTGGATGTCTTTCGTGTCACATTACACAAATAATGGCCTCTACACTTATCGCCGTAAGGAAGCAAGCGCAGCAATGTGGGCGGCATTAACATTAAATGGGGAAGACTCTGGTTGAAGAAGTACTACTGCGTCGACCTCAACTTGATAGAACGCCACAGCCAAGGGCTAGCTTAAGAAGTCCTCTCTGCCACCGATATTACAACATTGTATGAACTCGGACGGTGGCTACAAGAATCTTCGACACAAGTCCAACTTCAAACCTGCTGGGATTTGACGTCTCTGGGCGTTACCGCACCACACCACATCTTTGCCGCAACATCTCCCTGCCGATACTCTGCTCTCACCTGAAATTATCCATCTCTTCATGTCTGTGAAACACGGCTTGAATAATCTCAAATTGATTTTCCGATTGGAGCGTACGCTGCGTGGCTTTGGCGGTGGCCAAGTCAGCCTTATCGCACTACCGAAGCCACGCCCCTCACTACGCGTGAATCGGTGGGTGGGGGGCCACTCTCACTCGCCAGCTCTGCATGGGTCATGTCATCGAGCCATCAAATTCCGCATCTAAAGGTCGAAATGGCATTGTCTATTCGAAGAAATGTGTTCCCAGAACTTGGTTCTAGCCGCGAAGTAGGAGACAGTGACGGCACTGACCTGGCCACGAGCGTGCCCGCGAATGCAGAGTGCAAGAAGAAATGGGCGTCCAGATCCAGGACGGGCTGTTTAACTTGCCGGTAATGCTCATTCCCTGTTCCCTTCTCCATCCTTTTCCTTCTTCTCATGCGACATCGCGAAAGGCTTGTGTCCCCCTGCTGACGAGTGCACGCAGAAAGCGTCGTGTCAAATGTGACGAAGCGACACCCATCTGTCGGCGCTGCGTTGTCGGGCAGCATGAATGTCGCTACGGCGGCCCGCGGAAGGATTCAGAATTCAGGTACAGATCGATCCGCCCTCAAAATGAGCCCCAGAAGCGCGAAAAGCGTATCTTTCTCGAGGCGGAATCACCCGACTGGGACTACATGCAGGCAGTCCGTTTCTGTACGTATGCGACCCTGAAGCTCTACCATGTTTTGCTGCTTCTCAACCCTAAAAAGCTGCAAATGCAAAAGTACTGACAGAAAGCACCCTTCAAATACATACTTTCAATTCATACGGCCTGGACGCCCTGTTGAAAAGGGCAAAATCGTCGACCCAAGCTTCAGCATGTCCGACGCCACCTACTTCACGACCCTGGTGGTGGGCGCCCAGTTGGGGTTCTTGTCTAAAAGCCGTGGAAAGATTGTGACGTACAGCGCCTAGGCGGCGCCCAGGTTCTAGTGGATTGATCACCGTCGACGGCAATCCGATTCCGTCGGATTTTTCGGTGCGTTTCGTCTTTCCTTCTCTACCCTTAATCCTTACGCTCTTTGTCTCCCCTTGTCCTTGTACTATTAGCCACTCCTTTACTATACACTGCTGGGCGTCCAAGAAAGTAATTGACCTATATACTACTATGAACTGCTTGGAGCTACTTTATAGCTCTATAACCTGACTTACTTCTTAAGAAATAGACTCCTCTATGACTTAAAATTAAGCTGCTGTTTCAAGTATGATGCCTGGAGCGCCCAGTGGAGTCTCATTAACGGAACACCAGCATGCAATTTTCTAAAAGAATATAAATGAGTTCAAGCTGGGCTGCTTACTTCCAAGCACACGGCGGCCAAAGGCCAAAGACCCTAATTCAATCTCCATTGAAAGCGGCGGTGCGTCGCGCTGCTGGCCTGCACCACAAATGGGACTCATTTGATCGTGTAGCCAGATGGATTCGGCAGAGGCAAAATGAATTGTATCTTTTAGGCGGGGTGTGGGAAGCCATACTCGGGAAGTTTACATGATGTATATGTAGTACGGCTGCTTGCTTGTCAGAATCCGGAGGCTTAATGAATTGGCTGGAAGATTCCAATATTGAGTGCGCGTAGTATAGGCCTACGTGCTTGGCTGATTTTGCACCACGTCGTGCGCTTAGGGTCGGGGGTTTTGTTTTTAAATGCCTTCTTACGCAACGATAAACTCTTCTCTTTTAGAAATTTAGTAGGCTTTTGGTTGATGGATTTAAAATACAAGTTGTCGAGTACGGAAAGTTAGGCAATCGACCACTTAACCCGATCCGCGAGTGTCACCTACGAGCAGGGACCTTCAACTGGATGGAGAGCTGCACCATACCTTGAGCCACCTCCGCTACAAGCTCTGCCAACAGCATTTGCACTCAACGTATGCCATAACGTAGCACAGTGAAGATTTATTGTTTAGCAAACCAGCGCACAAGAATACGTGGATCTTTTTGGAAGAACCAAAGGGAAAATCAATAGGCTTTTGGAAGCTTCTTTGGTGACAATGCCGACAGCCAGGCCGAAAGCCCTCTAACAATTGGTGGAAAGTGAACCAGCGACTAAAGCGGGTGTGAAGCGGGGGAAAGATGGACGAGCGAGAGCCAGCAGCGCAGGAACGATTGGCCATAAGCTGCTAGCCCACTGTAAGTCCGCGAATACGACGCAGACGAGGCCGGAGAGTTCACCGTTATTAGGAGCGATTCCGGAACGAAAAATGGCTTACATGGCCGGAGATTCGTGGGCGGAAGGGGGACCGGAAAAGAGGTTTGCTCGGCCCGTTCCACAAAGAGCCATGGCGAGGACCAGTCAGGAGCGAGACCCAACCGGGTTGAGGCAAGAGCAGCACAGAAATGAGACGCTATCGGTCAGCCAGGCGGGGCTGGCGACAGGCAGAAAGCCATGAAACGGACGCTGGTGGCGGCGGAGTCAAGGGGACGATAATCAGCATCCAGTTTAGCGAAAACCGAAATGGCTCTCAAGAATGAGGAATAGCCGCAAGGAAAGGGGCTAAACCTAGCTAGGCTTGATCCGTCCGGCGCGGAGAATGATGGGCGGAGAAAAGGCAATGGGCCGAAAGGATAAGGAGAAACCAGAAGGAACGGACGAGCAGAACTTGACAAGCAGAACTTGACAAGCAGAACCTGACAGGCCACATTACTGCACCACCCCTCGTCCAGCGTAGCGATAATGAAGAAGTAATCAGCGAAGCAGAATGTCGTTAAATGGGCATTCAAAGAACGTCAGTGAGAAAGTGGATGGGCGGAAGTATGAAAAACACCTCTAGGTAGATAAAAAAGAAATAGCGAAAACCGGGATTGTCGCGAACTCGACGAGTATATTTGGAGTCAATTGGGCTAAAAAAGCTTAGCGCCCCCAACACCTACCACAAAAGCGAAGGGTGAGGGGAGAACAGCAATCGCACACAGATTGTACGAGTCAGCTAGCCAGCCTCGGCTCCATTTTCTTACAGATCCGTTATGCAGGGGTACATTGAACAGGATGGGTAGACTCAGCCTAAAGTGGCCCATAACAAATGCTGGTGCATCCCCAGCGCGTTATTGGCTGCATGTGCGCAGCAAGGAACAGTCGGTTCCAAACTGTGCCACTAAATACATGCTACGTCGCAATTGAAGGCAAAGATTCGGGTTGGCAAGCATATGTTCATAGCAGCTGTGTCCCTTGCTAACTTAGCAATTGAAAGGATGGAACGCGGCCTCTTGGACGAAACACACCCCTGCATAAGAGCTTCTAAATCATGGTGTGCTGCCCAGGCTACATCGAACCACCGTTCAGAATCAAACAAAGCTGCAGGGGCATTATAGAACCTGGTCCCCAAATGCGCCAGTGCGACAACCAGGCCCCACAAGCTCCTTGATGGGCATCAGACGGTGCGACGGCGAAAGGCATGGGCAGGCGATATCCAACCAGCTAGCCCCCTGCAGAGTATGCCCTGCATCGTGGCAGCGTACCTATTTTACCAACTTCTTTTCCTCTCTTTGAAAGCGAAATAAGAAGCGTGAGTCTTTAATCATTAAAGCTCTGCAGATCGACAGAATCAGTCAACCGTTGATAAGATCACTAAACGGCGTTTTCTATACCAGTAACATTCACCAGCCCTCGCTGTGCTAAGGCTCAGAATGGCTACTCCAGAAGAAGCTCGGGAGGTAGTTGGGAAGCTCACTAGAAAGTATGGGTACTTGCGGGAGGAAATGATGGAGAAGCTGGGCGAATGGAACTCCGAATTTCTTGAGGAAATTGAAGAGTACCGAACAACGATGGAGAGATCTGTTTCACATTCTATTAAAACGTAAGTGCCCAAATCTTACAGTTCGCAGGTCAAGACGACCAACTAACCATCGGCAGCCTTGCGCGCAACATCTATGATAGCAATGCTCGGTTTATTTTTGAACTGTTGCAGAACGCAGACGACAATAAATTTACCAAGGCGGCCAAGAAAAACCTAGCGCCAGGTATCACCTTCAAGCTATGGCCCGATAAGATAGTCATTGACTGCAATGAGGATGGCTTTACCGAAAAAGATCTCGAAGCGATTTGCTCCATAGGAGAGAGTTCAAAAACCACTTCGCACGGGTATATCGGCGCCAAGGGCATCGGTTTCAAGTCAGTGTTCATGGTAGCCTCGAGGGTGCATATTCAGTCAGGCCATTTCTCATTCGAGTTTTTCCACCGGAGAGAAGACCCTGGCATTGGAATGGTAAGACCAATCTGGAAGACACCGGTTCAGATGCTTGATGGTCCAATGACACGGATGACACTGTGGCTACACAGCGATGGAGATGCAGCGGAAACAGCCCATCAACGAGAAGTCATCGACCGGCAGTTCAAGGATCTCGAGATTGCTTGCCTCCTATTCCTCAAAAATTTGAGAGTCATTACAGTCGAACGGTATCTTTCCTCTAACGTCTTAGCCGAGTCGCGAAAGTTTAACAAGAGTGACCCAATTGGCCATCGAGTAGCGCTTGAGACAACGACTCGGAAGCTTTTTGGAAGCGAAATCAGTTCTCGCCGGACCTACCACGTTACTCGGCTACAAGCCATCAATTTACCTCACAGCAGCAACAGATCCCTGACTCCATCTGACGAGAACCTGACGATGGCTGGAGCAGCTGAAGTTGTGCTGGCATTTCCGCTTACTGAGGAGACTCCCACTCAAGAATCCCAACCCATCACGAACGAAGTACAGCATCTGTTTGCCTTTTTACCTTTGAAACAAGATTCTAGATTCAAGGTACGCAGTATTTTACTCCTTTACTCGGCAGTGTATGACCTTGTAAGCTGACGCGTGTGGCAGTTTTTGATTCACTCCGACTTTGACACAAATGGCAGCCGCCAAGACATCCTGGTTGATTCTCAAAGAAACATCACTCTCCTTGATTGGATTGCCAAAACCTTTGTACTTGCAGCCGTGCAGTTCTCAGCGCAGCACGATACCTTGCTATCCTACGAATGGCCTTTATTTCTTCCAATGAGCTCTAACTGGGGCGATTTCTGGACGACCCTCGAACGAAAAATCCACCAGGGAATCAGGGACGCATCATTGTTCAGGTCACGAAAGTATAACACTTTACGGAAATTGCAGGAGCTCTATGAGATTCCAGCTAATGCGCGTCTGACAAATGGCGAGCCCGTTCTGGAGGATACAACTCAAGACATATACCTCTCTAGACACTACTCGCTCAAGGTTAAACTCAGGCTGAGAGAGCCACAATATGGCCTTGTGCCGTTAAACCACAGCCAGTTCCTTGAACTCGTACGGAAAGATCTTGCTTCCAATCACTCTATAATGCGCAAAGCAGGAGTTAGTTGCGAATGGCATTCGGTAGTTGCCAAAGCGGTTATCAATGCTGGAAAGACCAACGATATACATGATCTTGAGCTACTACCTTTACGAAACGGCGAATGGGTAACGGGACGACGTATGCCTGTTTATTTGCCGACCGTTGGCGAGATTCCAATTCCTTTACCACTCGGCTTGAGGGTCCTTGAGCCCTCCGCAGTGGCCAACGATGCTCGAAAGGAGCTTTTCCTGAGACTCGGGGCTACAGAAGCTTCAGTTAACACTGTGAGAACTTCCATTTTGAACGGGTTTTTGAAATTAAGCTTTGGCAACCCTCTTGACCATCTTCGCTTCCTATACCAGACATCACCTCCTGAGATGAAGCTGCACGTACACGAGCCGAGTGGACTGTTTCACTGCATATACTTAGATCCGGTTCAGTTTCTTCGGCCGAGTGTAACGGACGTGTATCTTCCTCAGGATTCTGGCTTATATGGACCCCTTGCTCTATTGTCGGATTGCGATACGATAGCAATCGATTACGCGAGTCCGGAAATTCTTCGAGATCCTCCACCGCGACCGTCTGAGTATCATCCGACATGGGAACAATGGCTGCACGGTTGTATTGGCATTCGGTCCCGTCTGCGACTCTTTAACGCACGGATGACGGGACTATCAGCAGCAGCACTCTATGTGCTATCAGAAAAACCATTCAGCTTTCTTGGTTTGCTTGAACACCTTTGGAAAAATCAACCCCACACGCTGAAAATGGACGCTTCCTTGCGTAAGCTCATTGATGAGGTAGATGTGACGTCCATTTGCAATTTTGCATACCCTATTCTACTACAGGAAAGTTATTTTCCTCTCAAGAGTTTGCGAGAGGTTGTGGAACAATATATGGAGACCTCGGCGGCGTTTCCTTTTCTTCAAATCGAGACTGAGATGGATTCATTTCCTTCGATGCCTGGGAAGTGGAGGTTTCTATATACTGACTTCCATGTTCGTGGGGACAATAATTTGAGGTTTTTGCTCGATATACTATGGTGGATTTGTCCCGACAACTTTGACGATTTTGACAAGTCTGACGACTTTGACGATGATGCTGAGTCGGATGATATTGACAGCTATGACGAAGCTGACGAGTCTGAAGTTGACAACGACTCTCAAGCCTTTATAAACCTGAGCTTTTCTCAAGATTTTGAAGGCTCTGAGTACTCGCAGAAATCCGATGGCTCGGGTAGAATCGTCGGTTTGTCAACAACGCAACTGCAGAAACTTTGCGACTTATACGAGGCCATATATGCCAAACTTGTCCTATCGACGGATGTGACACACGATAGAATTACTCTCATGTCCGTCAACACTCCCACATTTCTGGGTTTCAAAAAGCTAACAGACCACGTAGGGAAACTTTTGACGAGGAAGTCGTCTATATTCCAGATGACGACGCCCCATTCTGGGCTACCCGCTCAGAGTGCCGCTGGCATGGGCCACCAATGACCACAACTAACGTCCTTTATAATCTCTACGGCCGTATGCTGGGTGATAAGCAAATGACAAGCCTAGAGCTACTTTTCAGCAAAACTCTCCTGATACCTGATGTCTCCTCTGAGGATATAATTGAGGAACTCACACTCATTAGAGACGACTGGCACATGGACCCTGATGAGCCGAGCCTAAACAGCATAAAAGAACTGTATCGATATCTGCTTGACTCTGAAAAATGTGTCTCTTCAGATTACAGGTATACTACCCCGTGCCATTACCCTCTAGTTTTGCTTGTGGTCGGCTAATTAGTGCGCAGTGATGGATTTCGGTCGGAGGGTCTCATATACGCAAGATCTGGAGACACGTGGGGCTGGTACAAGAGCTCAGATTGCCTATGGTCGAGTAAAACTAATATTGAAGGTAAGGCTGTGCTCAACACTCATTATGAAGAGTTAGAAGACTTCTTTGTGGGTTGTCTTGGCGTGAAAAGCCTTACACTCGAAATGGTCTATGACGAGCTAAGCCGCACATCATCACGAGATGTCGCAGACATCAAATCAAAGATTATGGTATTTGCTAGCCTTCTGGCAATCGAGCCAATAGATTTGAACCCAGCACCGATACTAGAGGCCAGCATATTCCCTCTGAAATACCCTGCCAATCCTGCGGTAGAATTTGCGAATGGGAACGTGGACTTTGCTATTGCCGACCGCGACTATCTAAGGCAGCGTTTCCAGAGCAAAGCCAAAATCCTTGATCTTACATTGGAAGAGGTTCGACGAGCGAGCCCTTTTTTTGAGTGGCTCAACTTCCAGGACAGGTACCTTTCGAGGCGCGTCAAAGAGATTACCTCAGTGGGCTCTATATCGGGTACAGTCGCTTCATCTGCCACTCACGCCATGCAACGGAAAGCAAAATATTTAATTCGGTAAGTTTAAATACTCCAGGGACGCATGGCTAGCTAACACGCGGCAGGATTGCTGCAACTTTTGAAAGCCCGCGCTACGAGAACGACAATGTTGGGCTGCTTCAGCAACTGCGCAGTGTTTCAGTTATCGAGACGCATGCTTTGTCTACCACCTTTTCCATCATACAAGACAACAGACTAATTTCGGTGGAGTCGGAGTCTGGCAGTGTGCACGTTGCAGAAACCGCAAATAGCATGACCATCTATGTGCCCAAAGACAAGAAATCGAGAGCAATTTGTTTTGTCTCGGTGCTGCCTGCTGCTTACGGCGACTGGCTCATGCTAAACCCGACTAATAATCGACAAGGCGTTGTTACTGAGGACTTGAAAGTCACTCTCATGTCTGTATTCGCTTCGCCCGTCTCTGCCCTTGATATTATTCTCGATCGCTGCGGTATATTTCAAGCGTCATCGTTTTCCGATGTAGATGACAGCCCAGAAGCTGAGAATGAGGACACTAGCGAGGATGACTGTAAGGATGATGATGGGAATGACTCCGCAAGCCATACCCTCACGCCAGCTACAGGGACTGAAACCGGGCAGTGGGATACTGCGCTTGGCTTTTCGAGAACTGCTTCGCAGGTAGATTCACTCTCTGAGCGGTCGGAAACCGTTGGTAGAGATGTGTACGAAAACCGAACACAGAGCAGTCCAGGAACCTTACTCAGTGTCGAGTACGCAAACAGCAACAATTCGCGGCAGCGCAACCTTTCATCGCCGGCCGCCCCGGGTCAGCAGCCCCTCCCATCAAACCCGAGCCTAGCCTCAAATTCTAGGTCGTCCATGAGTCCTTATCGGGGTAATGGACTAGACTCGCACGGGCAATACGAAATTCTCTTGGACCACGTCGTTGCAGCTGCGCAGAGTAGCATATTTCCTCCTGTCACGGTCTTCAGCATGGAAGCCTTGGCAACGGCTCTTCCGGGCACCAGCGACAGTGCCGAGGTTGAAAGTTATGACGGTGTTGGTGTGAGTATCAGGTCCGGCTCAATGAGTCAGCTCGAGCGCGACAAGAGAGTCGGAGCAGCGGGTGAGCTCTACGTAAGTTTACCCCCCCAATCCATTCTTGAAGGCTTTATCTGTTCTACTGGCCAGAGTGACCATGCTGATTATACTCGGTGCGACATTATAGGTTTATGAGCTACTTAAAAAGGAAGGCCTTCCAGACTGGGGGCCCGACAACTGGCAGAGCCGAATCAGAACCTACGCGCGGGCACATCCTGCACATGCATTGTTGGAGCCGTGGACTCGGAGCGAGACATCAGACCTCGTATACGACGACTCGGAAGGCTACTTTACCAGAAAGCTCATGCACTGGGGCTATCTGGCTCCTGAAGAATGGCAGGGTGCGCGTCCCAAGTATTATTTCGAGGTCAAAACTACGACTGGCCCCTGCCGAACTCCTTTTTATGCGAGCGGCAAGCAGTATCGACTCGTAAGTCGTATGCAACAAGAGCAGGCGCACGCCAAGTACTACCTCTTTGCTAACCACTGGATGCTAGATGGAAAGCATGCACGCGTCAGAAAGTAGATCGAAAATTTATATAATACTACGAGTATTTTCGTTGAATAGCGACAGAATCGGGATGCGAGTCTACGTCGATCCTGTCCGTTGGAGAGAAGAGGAGAAACTCGTATTCACCACGCAAACCTGGTCGGTGGTGCCCGGGCCAGGCAGAACGCCAACAAGAGGGTTGTTTTCGATGCAGCCCAACTGATAATCTGCTAGAAGGGACACTGCTAGAGGTCAAGTCGTCACCTCAGTTGGATGATGCGAGTGCAAGGAGAAGGGTGAAGGGTTAGAAAAACAAAAATGGCAATGTCATAAAAACATTCAGGTTAAATTAGGAAAGAATTGGCAGGCAGTCAAACTGCTCTATGAGAGCCTAATTGAGTCTTCAACAAATGTGCTAATAGAGGTCTGGGGGTGTTGTGGCTTAGTAAGGTTCTGGGTGTTTGATGGAGGCTTGGATGCTCTGCAACTCGACAAGGTTTTGTAAAAGGTGCTGTTTGGGGCATTGGAGGCTATATAGCCCAGTATAGGTCCGGATAGAGCCTTACAGAGAGTTTCAGGTGCCGGAGACCTTCTGGAAGCGGTAGACTGTTCCGGTACTGATGGTGTTGAGGGTGCCTGTAAGGGCTGCCAGAGGCCTTCTATCACCGGATTCCTGCTTCTGAGGATGGCCGGCACGGCGGCCTACCACAGGGGTTTCATCGTACTCGGAGGTTTTCAGTGGCCTAGGAATCTACTAGAGTGGTTTGTTTTGTGGTAAATAGAATTTCCAGCTAGCGGTGACTAATGTATAATAAAGCTTCCTCCTCCTCCTCGTTCTTCTTCTTCTTCATCTTATTCACGCGGGGCGCATGTTGACGAACAGCTTGGAATTGAGCGTTTCTGCAATCTTGCCGGCCACAAAGCCATCGGCATCGCGCTAGGCCTAACTCCAAGGAAACTAGGGTCAAGCTCGAGTCGAATATTTGTTAAAGATCGCTATGCTTGCACTCATTATGTTTCCTACTTTTTTTTTTGGAAACGATCAGAAACCGATTTCTGCGTTAAGCTGCAAAATGTTTCTGTCTTCTTTGGGTATTGAACCCGCGCGCTGGAAATGCGGCAGAGCGCAAGAAAGCATGGGCATCTCAGTCTGGAACTGGCTGCCTGAAATGTCGGTAAGCTCGCTTTTGAATTGATTCTCGCTTTCGATTTGACTCCTCCTTCGACTGGGTTTTCCATTCTTTCATTGCTTCTCTGGCCTTGTTCTCCTCTGATATCACATATTATCTACTCCACTAATTGTGAGAAATCTAGGAAGCGCTAAGTCAAGTGCGATGAGACGATGGCCGTCTGCCGACGGTGCCTCGTTGGGAGCCACGACTGTCGCTATGGAGCGCTCATTCCACTCGGCGACGCGTAGCGATAGTTCGGAAACGTCACGGACGGCCGCAACACGGACCTTCAAGAGGTTCGTCTGCTGCAGAGGCGTGAAAGCGCATCTTCGTGGAGGCCGAACCCTTTGACTGGGACTTCCTCCAGACTATTCGTTACTGTTCGTTGCGTGCTACACGTCTGACTGCCGAAGGAGCACTGTTGACAAGTTCGATGCGCTGATTAACAGGAGAAAACTCGGAGCAGACTATTGGATTCTATGCCATTTCTTTCCGGTCAAGAATGGCGAAGGGTACCATCCACGCTTCGACATATCCAGAGCGGATTACCATACAGTAATGATAATTACTACACAGTTCGGCCTCGTTGCCAAGAGCCACGGCAAATGCCTGACCTAGGGAGATACCGCCGCCACAGCGACGCTATGGGCGAGTTACGCTCGGTACTACCAAAAGATAATTGATAACGTCAACCGCAGTATCGTGGACACAACTCATGTAGGAAAGCTCAGGACGATTGGGTACATTCACTTTCTAGTGTGTATAGATCTCGCCGTCGAATCATTGCTGTGGAAGGCTCATACTGATGGCTGCCTTGCTTATAACGCCAGTATAGGTGGCGCGCGGGCGTTGATAGACCTATCGCCTAAACAATTTACTCGCGTCGCGTTATTTATGCAGTAAGTTTTCCAAATTGCGCATCCTTAAGATAGATGCTAGTGATGTTACTAACCAAAGCGTGCTTATTCCACTTAGGCAAACGATCTGGCATAATATGACGACACCTGCGCTCAAGCACAGTCTTGGCTATCAAAATTATACAGACGACCAACTTAGCCTGATACTCGGCAGCAAGGCCATTTATACAGACTGTCCTTTTCCAGTAGCATTTTCGATAATCCAGGTCAACATCACTCGGCTACGACACCAGGTGGTAGCAACGACAATTACTCAGGATGAACTGTTACCTGTAATCTTGAGCCTGTTTGAAAGATGAATCAGTGTTGATATAGTCAAGTGGGCGCAAGATATTGATGGCTTTGATATGGCAACCGATCAAGCTGTTGCAGAATTATATCGCGACGTAATCTGGTTGTACACCATTTTGGCACTTCCCCGAGCCTCCATGCATCAGTGGGCATCAGCGCAGCCGCAAGCGCTGCACTGCGAGCCTGACGAGGACGCCTGCGACTATTTATTACGACTGTACACGTCCCGGATGCTGGAGGCCCTCCGGGCGATCTACCCCACGATTCGATACCTCCCTCCGCTCAGTGTGGCGCTAACAGTGGTGGGAGTGGCGTTGGCATCGACAGGCGCGATGGAGGACCGGGAGTTTGTGGATCGCTGCTTGCACGAGATTTGGATGCTTCCAGTCGGCATTGACTCGATCTCCCGGCGCCTAAAAAAAGTTGCGCGAGTTCTGGGTCTCGGGGAAGCCGGGGTGGGAGGACTGTTTCTACGAACGCCGTGTTGAACAGCAGGCGACGAAGGGGGAGGGGGGTTTGTTAGAAATGAGAAGCTAACGACAGAAGAAAAACGTGCTGTGGTACCAGCTGTTTTGTATGTTGCAGGGCTGCCACTGCCGTGCGCAGCCAAAGACAGTAAAGGACAGGATACGATAGAAGGGCCGTGATGGCATGACTCGGCGCCGCGTCTGTTTCCTCCCCAAGACTAACGAGGCACTTTCAGTTTCAATACATAGTTTGAGGAGTTCGGATTAATAGTTGGTATTAATTTGGCACACTGCTATTTGGCCACACATGTCGCTGTAGTTCATCGTCGCCAGCCATGTGAATTCTGGTATGTAGTCACTTACTGGCACGCCAAAAAGTAGATGTATACACAAAGCCTTGGCTGATTAACCCTGTTATGTGTGACACTTTTAAACTTGACTCGAAAGAAGCTCGGCAGAATCTCACTCCAGTAGTTAGTCATGTCCCAGCCCTACTCTTTAGCTAGCGCGTTGCGCAGCCTGATCTCCATCCTTCAAGTGGCCGGCACGGGTGATTGGGGGCGGGATGATCAAATGGCAGCCCCTCAGCTTCTGGTTTCTCGCGCGTCCGATTCTCTCCGTCTGACCCAATAAACAAGACAACGGCATCTTACAGAATAACTCAGCATGTCGCTTCCCGTCTCCAGCACTCTACGCTCTGAGCCTGCAAATGAAAGCCATGCCGGCCAAGACACAACGGTGCCGAACGCAGTGCGGCAGAAGCGGTGGGCCACCAAGTCGCGGACTGGCTGCTTTACATGCCGGTATTTTCCTTTCACGCCAGTTGACGGTGTTTTGCATGGGTTTCACGGGGTTCGTGGTTTGCTAATCAAGGGAAAGCAGCAAGCGGCACGTCAAATGCGATGAAGCCACGCCCGCCTGCCGACGCTGCCAAGTTGGCAAACTCCAGTGCCGCTACGACCCCGCCTTGGTTCCCCTTTGTGACGCCAAAAAGGCTGACAAGGCCTTTGCGTTGGCGCCCAACACCAGTCGTCACCAGCTGCAGAGGAACGACGGGCGCATCCTTGTCGAGGCGGAGCTCCCAGACTGGGATTATCTGCAGACGATTCGTTACTGTGCGTCTTCTCGCGCTCGCGTCAGTGTGATGTGACAACGAGCAGCCAAGCTGACCTTGAAGCCGTAGATTATACAATTGTCAAGCCAGCGCGCCCAACCAAAAATGGTAAACGAAAAGACCCGGTTTTTGACCTCGCCCGTGCTCCGTTTCAAACGGCCGCCGTCATCACGACGCAGATAGGCCTCAAGTCGAAACAGTACGGCCGGGTTCTGCGGTTCGGGGAAGAACCCGCGGCCATGAGCAAGCTGTGGGCAAGCCACGCGCACTATCAACGCAAGATTCTCGCGTTGGCCAATCAGAATATCCAGGAAAACACCGCCGCGGCGAAAGTGAGAGCGTTTACCTGCATCTGTCAGCTGACGTTTGACGATTTGGAGGTGGAATCAATACAGTGGAAGTCTCATATCGATGGAGCCCTCGCATACCTGGAGAGTATAGGTGGCGCGACTGCCATGGCGAACTGGTCACCTAAAACACCCATGGCATTCATTCGCTTCTTCCGGTAAGAATTATGTTTTATTTTTCGGTACTGTCTAGTCTTCAATTCGCCAACCACTGGTGCAGACTGCAGATCTAGCTAACTGGAACCATCTGAGCATGTCATCCACAGTCACATTGTGTACCAAAATACCACAACACCAGCGCTCAGACACAGCCTTGGCTACAATAACTACACAGACAATCAGCTTGAAGTATTCTTGGACGACACAGAGTTCGACAGCGAGATGCCGTTTCCAGTTGGACAGAAGCTTCTGCTGATACATCTTACGCGGCTACGATATCAAGTTGCAACGTCAGCAATTTCCCAATCAAGGGCAGCATCTATCGTTTTAGAGCTTTTTAGGAGGCTGAGCAGTATTGATGTAGCATCTTGGGCTCACAGGATTGGAGGCTTCGGGCCTGCCGCCAACCAAGCTCTCGCCAGAATCCATCACGACGCAGTATGGCTGTACGCGATTCTAGCGCTGCCGAGACGCGTCCTGCTCCGGTGGGCCGAGACGCAGCCGCTGCTGGCGTCGGACGGCGGCTCGCCCATCCCCGACGCCCTTGATCGTCAGCGTGTTCTGTACAGATCGAGGCTGCTGGCGAGGATCCGACGGCTGCATCCGGAGCTGGAGTATCCGGCCGCTCTCAGCTGGCCGCTGGTCGTCGCCGGCGTGGCCGCGGCGGCGGCGGCGGCGGACGGCCCCGAGCAGGATCGGGACTTTGTCGACGGTAGCCTGTACGCGATTTGGCAGCGCCCGGTGGGTAATCCCTGCGCATTCCTGTGTCTCACTAAGCTGCGCGCGTTTTGGGCGTCGGGCAGGACGGGCTGGGAAGACTGCTTCGACGAGCCCACGCCGTGCTGAGCTTGCCGATCGGGGGACGCGCAGAGGGGACCACGAGCCAGGGCCGACACATGGCAGACAAGACGGGCAAATATTTAAAGTCGAGGCATGAACTGTCTGGGGCGTTTCCCCCCCCCCCTTTTTTTTTTTTACCCCAAGAGCTAGCGTCTGCACAATCTAGAGCGGTCGCTGGCGGTTTCGCAGCATGCTCAAATCGAAAGGTAGAAAGCACTGCGATGTGCGGAGTGCTGCTGGCGCGGTGCAGTGCGCGAGGCTGACTGATTTGACCAGTGAAACTCGGAGCACAGTGCCAAGGATTCACATCTGGTAACTAGTCGTTCCCAAGGATATTCGCATTCGCTGGTGTCTGCGAATGTGATGCCCTGCGTATGAATGAACGAAGACCTTGACTACAAAATTGGAATTCGTCGTTATTGGCACTGCTGACAGTTGAGAAAAATCGATCAAGTAACAAATATTGGCGACAACCCGACGAAACTTGTCATAGGAAAGTATTCCCCAATCAAAGAGAATGGCAAACATTCTCTTTTAGAAGGCATCGAGCACAACAGCAAGAATGTTCAGCAAAGAAGCTATATGCAAAAATGTTCTTTTATGTATACAAAAATTTGTCATGTCGTACCAGCACAGCAACGCAAACTTTGCATATTCAAAAATTCGCAAAATGCCACCATTTCTTCAATCAATACATCATAACACACCATCAATAAAAGCTCGCATTGGCATATATCCAATAAAGCAATGCAAAGCCAAGAATAAAAAAAAAAGTTAAAACCAGACTCGTCGGCGGTGCCGAGAATAACATCACTGGGGGGGAATAAAAGAGGAAGGCCAGATTTCGAAAACTGCATGCGTGTTGAGCAACATCACTGGCGGCGAAAACACCAGGCTCGAAGGGGTGGGTGAATGGGGGTATCAAGCACGCAAGAGTGTCCAGAAATAACATTACTGGCGAGGGTGGTAACGGAGCGGAGCGGAAGAGAAAGCATTCGCAAGCAGTCCATGACCCTCGGGAGGGCTAGCATGGTGATTTACTGCTGTTTGGTGTGGCTTTCGGAAATGGTGGTGGTGGTGGGAGCAGCTCCGGTGGGCTGCTCGTGGTCGGAGCCGTGGATGGAGGTGAGATCGGCCTCCTTTTGGGACAGCACCGCAGTGGCCGGGCGAGGAGGCTCCTGCCAGAACTTGGCGTTGCCCTTGGACAGACGCACCATCCAGGGCGGCAGGACGCCTCCTGGAATCTTGTAGGTCCAGCCGGTGCGCTCCTCGTAGTTGGGCGGGAGGATGCGGCCACCAGAGACCTTCTTGATGACCCAAACGGAGCCGTTGAGGATAATGTACGACATGACACCGGCGATGAGGCCGTCGGCGATGGAGTAGCTGAAGGGCATGAGGGCGATGGTGAGGAAGGCGGGGACGGCGTCGCCGAGGTACTTCCAGTTGATTTCGACGACGGCCGTGGCCATCATGGAGCCGACGATGACGAGGACGCAGCCGGTGGCCCAGGGCGGGATGGAGGCAAAGATGGGAGCGAAGAAAATGGTGATGAAGAAGCAGAAGCCCGTCATGACGGCGGTGAGGCCAGTCTTGCCGCCTTCGGTGATGCCCGCGCCGGACTCGACAAAGGCGGTGACGGGAGGGAGGCCAAAGATGGCGCCGATGGAGATGCAGATGGCGTCGGTCATGTAGGCGAGGGTGGAGCCTTCGAAATCCTGGGTGACGGGGTCGATGAGGCCGGCGAAACGAGCCATAGAGTAGAGGGTACCGGTGCAGTCGAGGATGTCGACGTAGAGGAAGGTGATGAGGGCGAGGCCAAACTGGCCGCCGTACTCGGACACGTTCCACTCCTGGACGTTGAGGATGTGCTTGATTGGGTGGACGGTGACGACCTTTTTGAAAAAGTCAAAGGCATCGTCGCCGACGGGAGTGTAGGGGAAGGAGGTGACGGGAGTCGGGCGGGGCCAGGAGATGATGCTGACGAGGAGGATGCCAGCAATAACGGCGCCCTTGACGCGGTAGAGCATGAGCATGACGGTGAGGATGCCGCCGCAGAAGATGCCGATCCACATGGTCGGGTTGCGCATCTTGTCGGAGCCGGGGCAGGTGCCGGTCTTGGGGTCGCGATTGGCGGGGTGGCAGCCGGCGAGCTCGACGGGGGTGGCCTGGGAGCCGACAATGACGCCAATACCGTTGCTGTAGGTGAGACCGATGAGGGTGAGATAAAGACCGATACCCGCGCCCGTTGCCAACTTGATCGACGCCGGGATGGCGCGGGCGAGCCACTGTCGCATGCCGAAGAGGGCGAGGCCGAAAAAGATGAAACCCTCGACAAAGATGGCAGTGAGGGCGACCTTGTAGGGAACAGGACCGGTACCGTGGAAACCTACGACGGTGTAGGCAAAGTAGGCGTTGAGACCCATGCCCGGGGCGATGCCGACGGGCATGTTGGCGAGCAGGCCGACGAAGAAGGTGGCGATGGCGGAGATGGCGGCGGTGGCGGTGACGACGTCGCGCTTGATGGCCTGGACGCAGATGGCGTACTCTTCGTTTGTGTTGCAGATGGGGTCGTCGGGGCCGCCGTTGCAGACGCAGGTGCCGCCAGACTCGGAGACGATGGAGGAGTTGACGGCGAGGATGTAGGCCATGGCAAAGAAGGTGGTGAGGCCAGCGCGCATCTCGGTCAGGAAGTAGGAGCCTTTACGCTCGCGGGGCTGCAGAGGACGTGTAAGTATGTACGGATATCACGAGGGCTTGAGTGAGGGCTTGGGTGCGCATCGGCGAAAGACGGGCAGAAGGAGGTCACTGTGATAGCCGGAAGGGGGAGAGGTGTCATGGCAGCATTTTTGTGACTGTAGAGTTGCTCGTCTCTGCAGATGACTTACATGACCAGAGCCGTCGAGGCGAAACCAACGGCCGACGAAGCTCTTGGCGACGCGGGTGTCGAGGTCTGCTGCCCAGCCCATGTTGAGATGGTATCAATGAAACAGCGTTGAGCAAGTATGAATGGATGTTTGATGGCGAGATAGTCTGTGGGTAGAGCAGCAGGAGAGTGCCGTCTTTATAGCAAAGTCGATTGGAGCGAGGTTCAGCTGAGGCGAGCGCAAAGCTGGAGCGAGCCGGCGCAGAGGTAGAGCGGGAACAGTCGGAGGCGGCGAGGGGCGATGGTCAAGGATTGTTACGCGGAAAGCATGAATAACAAGTAGATGGCGTTTTTTGGAGATTGAGCGTATTGGCGACGAGGCGTAGGGCGCAAAGAGTCGAGTCTGTTTTTGGCAGCTGAGTCGCAAAGATGGTGGTGGTGGTGTGCCTTGTTACCAGACAGAGGCGGGCTGCGAGAGGCAGCAGTTGCGGGAATGCGGGGAGGGGAGATGGCGCAGAAAATAAAAATAAATAATAAAAGCAGCCAGAGGAGGGCTCGTGTGAGAAGTATATAAGAAATGAAAGAGAGAGAAGATGCGATTGAGAAATAAAAAAATAAAATAGAATAAAAATAAAAAAGCTGGGCGCAAAAGATTGTCAGAGTGGGTGTGGGCGGAGTGACAAGCCAGAGCGAAAGTGGGTGGACGCCGGGAACGGGCTATCTGCAGTGCGGCGGGAGGTGTGTGGTGTGGTGTGGGATGTGATGAGGTGCAGCGGCTGCGAGGTAGCGCAAGAGTCGAGAGGAGCGTGTATGTGATGGATATCACCGTAATCCTGTGATTGGGACGAGGTGAAGAAGGAAAAAGAGGAAGAGAGGGATAATTTTGAGCTGAGAGGCAAAAGATAAAAGGCAAAGAGTCAGTTGAAAAATTAATCTGGAGCCGACGCCGGTCGTGAGCAAACGGAGCTTACAGCAAACGGGCGCTGCCAGTTGCGAGAGCTGCCAGCTGCGAGCCCGCCCCGGCCGGCAACCAAAAAATTCCGCTAGAACACCGGCTAGAACACCGGCTGCAGGGGTCTCGGGCCACGAGAAACTGAAGAAAACCCACTAATTGTCACTAATTGCCGACGCTCCTACTGGCTGGATGGCGGGCTGGACGGACTGGACGGGCCGTCACTGATGGAGGTGCTGCGAATGCGGTGATATTCTTATCAATTATCAGAGAAAAGTACGTGGCGTCGTCAAAGATGGAGATGGAAAAGCATTATCGTATTGGTTTGAGATAAACGTCTGGCCTTTGTCATTGGTGCAAGGTTTGGCCGCGCAGCGCTATCAACCAAGATGAGCAGCCTGTGGCAACGACAACTGTGGGGAAGTGCTAAAGACGAATTTTCAACGGGGTGAGACCCTGAACAGATTAGGTACGTACCTAGGTACCTGACTGGTGGTGAAGCTACTGCGGGAGACCAAGTACCGAGGTAGACTAACAACCCCTAAAAATAAGCCTACTTTGTCCGGGTCTAATCAGGATCATGAAATTTGCAGCCGTGGACAGCAATCGTACAGTCCAAACATTTCAGAATCCTCTCGACATAGCCACAGACACTCACCTCCCGCGGTGGTCATTCCCCGTTGCCCGTTGGTGGTGGCACATGGCCGCTGTGCACCTCGACTCCGACACCAGCAGCTCGTAACGCAAAAGCCGCAGCCGCTCTTTTCCAAGTGATGCAAAAACCAGGTGGCATCGGAGAATGACACGGCATTTCAGTCCTCTGCCCCCAAAATACCTCTCTGTATTACCCCGGACACTCGCATACAGTCAACACACCCTGCAGCTAAAATCCTTCAGGTACGGGCATGCCACAGCACACGGTACATGGTACACGGTACCTCCCCACTGTAGCTGGGCTGGCCACGCGACAAACAGCTCCTAATTCAGTAGTTGATTCACTAATTCACTAATTCTCTAATTCATCAGCTAAACCTGCGCTGCAACGCTGCACTCAGACTCTAATGCTGGCTTTAACAACGCTCCTCCATCTTGCATCAAGACTATCAATTACATCCACCAAACTATATAGAAAACCCGTCATCATCATCACAATCAACTCCCCTACATCGCAGCAATCCATTCCCCCCCGCCTTGCCCACCCAGCCCGGGCCCTCGGCTACCTGCATC
>JARDXD010000400.1:0-36643 GCA_029218145.1 Aphanocladium album
ACTCATTAGAGCACCTGTGGCTCTAGAACCAGCAAGAGGACCGCGTATTCCATGACAGAGAGGTTGCGTGCAAACTGGAACTTGAAAGAACTTGGTGGGGCGACCCGCCTCTATTTGCTGACGGCCCCCTTCATCGGAGGCCCTGGCTTCCGTTGGACGCGGCCAAAAAAGGTTGTGTGACAGGGCAAGTTCCGTTTGTTGCAACGGCAAACAGGAGCGAGACCTGGCTTGTTTGCCTGTCTAGCTGGCCCGGCTATGCGGGCGTTGCTGACACGCATTGCCTTAGACCGTCGACGTGGCGCGAGGTTGTAATCCAAGGTTGCAACCGCCTCATGCATGTCCTGTCTGCCCCTGGCTATCCCAACTGTTTCTTTCAGACGTGCATGACCCTCCCTCGCCGTTGGTTCGTTGGTGTATTGGCCCGCCATTCAACTGTCAAAGCCTTGTGCTAGCTCCAGCCGAGTTTCGCATGTGGTATTCTGCGAATCGTTGCGGCTTCTGCCTTGGGCACTCGCTCAGAGAAGTATCGGCGTAACTTCACAGCGAGCCCACCGTGGCGCCAGCTCTAGCGTCATGACCTCCCCAGGATCGGCAAGGTGCCGGACAGGGTGTACGGAGCTGCGGCGAACTAGCTGCAGAGTGCCACTCAGCAAGGCCCATCATAATTGGTGTGTCGCCTTGTGAGAAAACGTGCGGCGGATTTCTAGCGCCAAACAGGGCTGGCTGCAGAGGAGCGGATCAAGAATTAGCCATGCGTGCAGATGGTGCACAGAGACGGCAACATCGGAGGTTGGCCACTTTTTTCGGGCATCTGTTCTCGGTGACGCCTTCCCACGAGAAGTGGCTTGATGCGGCGTGAGATTATATCTTGGCTTCCCCCAGAACACTCAAGTCCAGTTCAGCGAGCTTGCAGAGACTGAAATATCAGACGCGAAATTGAGAAAGTCGATGGGTTCAAATCTGGCTAATCTACAAGCAGTGCTTTTGCAAACCCGTTTTTACCACCAACGCCAGTCCATATACCAAATACCGAAACGCCGATCGATGATATTACGAGATTCAACCTATTTATCCGTCCATGAAGCCCATCCAGAAAAATGTAGCCACCGCTCCAAAAGCCAACACAAAGGTCACAATGCCCGCGCCAGCCCTATCCGCCGTTGTAATAGGCTTGGACGGTCTCTGTCCATTATCTCCACCTGCAAACCCGCCGTTAGGGCTGCCTTTGGATGTTCCACCTGTTTCATTCGTTGTGGGAGGATTCGCATCTTTGATCAGAAGACTAGAAACTGCGGCGAGCGCGCTCATGTACTCGCCGGCTCCGGTCGTCTTGTCGACGCCAGGATCGACAAATTTGCCGCCAGACCAATAAAACCCACAGGTACGACCCGTCTCACGGCCTGTGCATTGATTCACAGCCGCCTGGGCTGATTTCTGCAATACGGGCAAGATCTTTTCGGCCGTATGCGGAACAATCTGCGCCACCACAGAGAGCCAGCGGTGGACATAGCCTTTGAATGTAAGCATATCGGCCGAGCATGTGCCTTGCGTTCCTTCGCAAGGCACTTCATATGCAATTCCATCCTTGAAGAAGTTCTTCAGAAGTGAATCAAGAAGATTGTCGACGCGGTCTCCCCATTTCTTGTCGCCATCGGTCTGCATCCTGTTAGTCTTGTCTTGAGGTGCTTTGGAGGCACACTCACGTAATTGTACATAAACGCTGCACCTTGGGTCAGAATCGCAGCATTGTAAGAGAATGTGGCCTTGTTGATATCAGTGCAGTTGAAAGGCACTCTGCCACCGTCGTAGACGAGCCAGCTCTCGTGATCGATGTATCCGACACCCCAAATCCAGTCCCATGTTTCCTCGGCAAACTTGGCGTAGGTTTCGTTCTTTGTGTATCGAGCCAGGCGGGATCCGATATTGAAAAAGCAGCCATTGGCAATGGCTATTCCTATTAGTATCAAGGAATATGGCAAGGGCAGCTTGAAGGAAACATACTGTTTTTATAATCATACCCAGCGTTGGAGAAGGGAATCTGCCAGCGCATTCCTCCATTGCAGTACGAATCATGTCTGCTTGGGTCGGCCTGTGTTGCCCAGACGGCCTGCGCCAGAGCTAGCCATTGCGGCTTGTCTTCTGGAGGATCGGGGAATCTATTTTCGGCAGCGAGCATTGCTGTCATTCCCCAGAACCCTTGGTCATCGTTTCCCAGAGAAGCAGTGTGGTTCCGAGGCATAAAGTCCTGGTTTTCGCCAACCTGGTGTAAAATTCCTTGCATAACCACGTCGTTGTAGCTCGTGTCGCCTGTTAGATGCCAGTAGTCGATGTACGTGCCCATCATGGCGCCGCCTTGCCACCAGTAATAATTTCCTTTATTCTCGGATGGAGGCCCAGGTAAGATACCAGGTATTTGGCCGGTCTTGTTGCCTTCGTATAGGAGCATTAAATCGTATGCGATTGTACTGGAGGTAGTCTTGATCGCCTCTGCATTACGTCAGTAAACCGATACCACTGTGGGATCGCGGTGTAGGAACCTTTGCTATCAATTTTGTAATATTGGGCTTGCGCATTCGACATAATACTGAAGAGCAGCAAGCCCGCTGAGAGTGTTTTTGTTGATGGCATCATGTTGTAGCGACTGTCTTGATGGCGCGGGGAAGCGTGGCGGCTCGTCGGCGACTGGAAAAGGCGAGCCGAGAAAATACGGCACCGAGAGTTATAGCTCGATATGTGTAAATAATTATATAAAGAAAAATATAATAATAAGAGAGTGTCGGATATTTGTTTCTTCAAGACCGAAGAGAAAGAAAGGAAGAGAAAAGAAAAACTCTAGTAAAGGTGGCGCCGAATAGACTCGGTGGTGAGAGCTTCAACGGGCAAGTACCATCCGCAACCCAGTAGTAACGAACGAAGATGATGAGGGTCGGATGAGAGGAAGGAAATGAAACAAAAAGTTGGGCCGATGATACCGTTAGATAAAAATATATGGAAGATGAAAAGACAAGAAGAGCGCAGAAGATGCAAAGAAAAAAATGCGAGCAAGAGTCTGGGCAATGTAGCCACCTGGGGATTCATATGGAGTCACCCTGGCACGCGGGCAGGGCGAAGCATAGCGACACGAGCTATATGATTTGACACCTCCCCCTTTCTATTGTTTGTGTCCCGTGGCACGAATGCTTGGCATGGCATCGAATTCGAGTTTCAAGTGCGCTGGACACCGTTTTGGGTGTGGAGCAGCAAAGCCACTCCAAGCGCCAGCCAGCGACGCTCATGCAGAATATGCCATCAGGTGTGGACGATGGCGGATGCTGGCTCATGAGCCAAGAAATGCCCTTGGCTGGGCACCTCATTAGTTGGCAGCGAAAGGTGGCTGAGCACACTTGCTTGTTAGTTGGGGTGGGTGTTGTTCTTGGCAAGAAAAATCGAGGAATGTCTCAACGCTCAAGACAGCACCTGACCATTCATCCTGCTTTTTACGGCTGATAGTTCTAATTTAGTGTCTCTGTGTGAATGGTCTGCCATACGGCAACTTTCACGGCTAGCTCTATCTTACATCTCTTGCAATATCATTGTTGCGATTAAGCGCCGAAGTTCAGGTAGCCCTGTGCCAAGAACAAGCCCCTGGAGCCAAGATTAAGCCTAAATTCCGGTAGCTGGTGTACCTTAAATAGATGGCTCATGAAGCCAAGCATACTGCCTTGGCGCCAGTGCTGAACGCGTCAGCGCCAAATATCAGAAGCAAATCAAAGTCTAACTAGGTGATGAAAGGGACAAATGCAGGAATATATTTGATGCTTCAGCATCATCTTAGCGACCATGATTTGCAGAGATCGGACAAACTATGGTGTTTGTCTGAACATCAGCCTCGGAGGAGGGAGTAAGGTTAGGCCCAACTTTATTATTAAGGGTTTTTTACTCCTGTGAACAATGAATTGCACGGCCTATAGTGCTTGTCGACTCCTATTCATGAACCACCAATTATCCCCCGCCAAAACCCTGGTAAAAGATTAGCTCGAGCAGTTTGCGAGTCGGAGAAGATGCCTTTGTTCTTTTAAATGATGGCTATCTTACCGAATGGACTCCAGCATTTGAAGCAACTGTGTGAACATGGCGAGTCAGCGCTGATACAAGAATTAAAACTGCGTTATTAGCTTGGCGGCGCTGCTGCGCCTCAGGAGCTAACTAGCCAGCCATTGCTTCTAGTCGAGCGACCTGATCATGCATACAAAATAGAAAGCACGGTCGGCGAATTTGAATTCTAGGTGTAAGATTCTTTCCAACTCGCATAAAGCCTCTGGATAGAGGCTCGTCGCTGGTACCGACTAACGATGAAGGATCCGCTATAAGCATTAAGTCTTCAGCCCTAAACCTACAGTGTAACTCTATGGTTGCCGCTATAGAAATGCCACCAATTAGCTTAGATGTATCATCGGTCAGCCCGAATCATACTCTAGTCAGTACTCTAGTATGTTATATTTCCCCAGACTTTCAAGCTACAACCCGAAATAAAGAAGGCAACATGCTATCTGTCGATACCAGACCACGACAGCATTTCCAATAACTGCGAACGGAGCAAAGAAATGCGACAAAATTGGTGCAAGTTGAGCATAGATTTTGGCGCTGGCGAAGTGACAGCAATCACCAAAACCAGTACAGTTCGAGCTACTTATATTTTACCTCACAAACTTAGATTGCCGCTGTCAAGATATAAGCACTAAAACGCCGCATCTGGATAAACCGCCAAACAGAGAGCGCCGTGGCTACCATCACCCCAGGGGCCACGCAACAAAGTAGTATTGACCTACTAAAAATGGAAAAGTATGGCGGGCACTATCCATAAGGCATCGAACTAGGCTGTTTGAAACATATGAAGAAAGCCTATCATGCGACACCGTATTTCCGGCTGGTAGGGGATGGTTTACTCAACTGTATATATATATATCCTGTCAGCCTTTGCATCCTCAACAAAGCTACTCTCTAATCATTCTACCACACGACGATCGACATGCTTTGGACACTCCCACCTCTTCTCCTCGCAGGCAGCGCCTCCGCGCACACTGCTGCCTTTGTCAAGGGCATGTATTGCGAAGTAAGATTGACTAACTCAAAATCATGTGTTCATGGCTAATCTCGCCGAGGGCGGCCCTGACCCCAACAACTATAACCCCAACTCTAATACTCCCGTCAACCCTCTGTATCAGCTCACAAAGGATGAATGGTGGATGCAAAAGGTATGGATATGTAAATGCAGATATCAGTCTCGCATTAGCATGCTGACGATATAGACCCTGGGCTGTCTCAACAACCCTCCCAAGAACGGCGACTCGGTTTCACTGCCCGCAGGCGGTCAGTTCACTGTAGAACTCGCCCACAACCAGGCGCAAACCAGTTTATCTTTCAACGGAAAGTTCGCGTCCGCGTGGCCGGATGGCAAGGATCACCCCGAGGACTGGCGTGGTCCTGGTAACCCCCCTGATTGCCTCCAAGACGGCGGAGCCATGCATGCCCATGACCAGTCCACGGCTGCCGGCACCGCCTGGGCTATTTCTTATGAGTCCGACATCAGCAAGGTGACCATGGAGAACTTGGTCGTCTTTTCTGTTCTTGAGCATACTCCCTGGAAGCGGATTGCGACGTATAACGTCCCCAAGGACCTACCTCCTTGCCCGCCCGGCGGTTGCTACTGCGCCTGGCTCTGGGTCCCTGACGGCTGCGGTCAGCCAAACATGTACATGACCAACTACAAGTGCCATGTCACAAACACATCCTCTAACCGCAAGCTTGCTGCTGCCAAGCCCCCGGTATACTGCAAGGACGACCAATCCAAGTGCGTTCGCGGGGCTAAGCAAATGATTGCCTGGAACCGTAAGTTTAGACAACTCAAATATAAATGTGTCTGGCATGGGCTAACTCCGTCACAGAGAAGGAAGGGAACAATGTGCAGACTCCCAACGGCGCTTCGCCCGGCTACAATCGGTTTATGGGCTTTGCTCCTGGTGCTCAGGACGATATTTTCCAGTAAGCGCAGATAGGAAAGGCTTCCATTTCTTGAATAACTTGGTTAAATTGAGCGACAATGAGAAAATGTATGATATGAAAATATAATCTTGTAAAAAGATGTCTGCTGTAGAGCTAGTGCTCTCTCATTATCGGGTGAATTAGCTCCGCAATTGCCAGTAATTTTTCGTCCTCGAACTTTCGAGCAGCTAATTGGACAGACAAAGGTAGCCCATGAAAAGTCTCCGGGTCATAAAGCGCTTCTAAACGTTTGTCTTCGGCAGAAAACGCCTGGAAATTCTCGTCCTTCTGATCTATCTTCCTGTCGACTGTCATGTTGAGTGGCAAACTGATGGCAGGGAAGTCCACGACGTTGTATATTGCGGTGTAAGAAGTGTCGATCCACTCGTCGTAGGGTAGGGCGGTGTTGGCAGCAGCCACAGACAGTAGAACATCGAAAGGCTGCCCGCTTCTATTCCACTCCTCGTCCATGGCAATTGTCAAATTTTGTAGCTTAATATTGAGCTCGTATAGCGTTTGCACACTGATGGGAAACCGAGGGGTGTCTGGAATGAAGATACCAGTGCGACGGACGATCTCAGTGATTGGCTCTTTTGAAATGAACTCGGTAATGCCTTCAATACCTTGGAAAAGAGCAAACTGTTTGTAAAGCCCCCATACGCCGCCAATATCAGGGGGGTTGAAGTGGACAAGCTCGAAGCCAGCCTCCCTCAGCCGGGCTACCGCTGCCTTGTAGCCGCGTAGCACAGGGGGAAAGAGATGGATGTAGGTGTTTGAACTTTCCACATCCCAAATGCCAATACGTGGTTTGATAGGCGCAGTCTCGTTGCGCCATGGGCTGGGAAACAGGTGGATACTGGATCTGTCCCACGGTCGAGCATCCGAGACGACCTTGGAGACCAGACGAACATCTCGAACCGAGTGAGCCAGAAATCCTTCGCCTGGTACTGGGCCAAGCCCTTCACGGCCCGGCGACCAAGATAGCGATCGACCTCCCGCGGGCAACCGATATCCGCTTGGGCGAAACCCAACGACGCCATTGGCGTGGCCAGGCATTCTGCATGATCCTGCGCCGTCTGAGCCAATACCGAAGAGCGATGAGCCCGTTGCCATTGAGACTCCCTCTCCGCCTGTAGATCCCCCTGCGCCAAATTTGCTATTATGCGCGTTCAGAGATCGACCCCAGAGAATACTGTCTGAATCGGCCGCAAGACCCGTTTGCGGCATATTCGTCTTGGAAATAATGACGGCACCGGCATTGATGAGAATCTGGATTAAGACTCCGTTGTCGGGCGCAATAGAGTCGGCGAGTGGAGTGAGTCCCTCAGAAGCAGCAAAGCCCTTTAGATCCATGGCGTCCTTAATTGTCATAGGGATACCGTGAAGAGGACCGACAACTCTTCCGGTCTCTTGAAAAAATTTGTCCAGCTCTTTAGCACGCGCGATTGCACCTTTGAAATTGATTTCAGTGAGAAAGTTGGCCAGAGAGTGTGCCGCAGCGGCACGCTTGCAGAAGGCTGTGACAACCGTCTCTGCAGACATAACACCGGTCGCAATTCGGTTCGCCGTTTCAGTCAGATCATATTTTGCTGTATCGGTGATATCCAATTCATCTCTTGAAAGGATACCACTTCCAATGACTTCACCAAGAGGGCTGAAGCTCGCATTGTTTGTCGGTGGATGCAATGTCCAGTACGACGGAAGAAGGGCGTTGCGCTGAGCTCTCTTGCGGATAACTATTTTCTCCCAATCCGGAACCTCATCTACTTCTCGTGGCATTGGAACAGAGCAGCAGGCAATTGATGAGTTGTAGACGTCGCGTTCGCTTGTATGTGCCAGTACCCCCTGCACCGCTTGAACACCAAAAGCAGATAATATTTCAAAATACTTCATACGCGCGTTTAGCTTGAAAAGAGATTGATGCTATCAGTCTTCAGTTGGCACAGAGATATTTAGGCATTTATAAGTTAATGCTCGAATCGATGCCACTTCCATTTAGCTAGCTACTGCCTCGTGCACGGACTTCTTGTCGGTAGTTGTATTCATGAGTCGAACCCATTAAGCCAACTTTTTCTTTTTGCCAAGCCGCGTGTTTTCAAAGAATTAATCTACTGAGTTGGCATTTCATGCGTAAGGATGGCTTGAATAGCACGGCGCGTCTATCATGGGAAAAGCCGGCCAAGCTGCACCAATAGCAGCGGCGTCCGAGCGGAACAAGGACCCCAGTCTCTGCATCAACCTGGAAAAGCCACAGACTGCTATCTCACGTTAAGGTTGGCGAGCATCAATATCAAAGAGACCGCTGATGCATGTCTCGGCAGACGGAAGCTGAACGTCGGTTACAATCACGGCATCGTACCCTGGCTGAGACTACACCAAGTCTTGAGAAATGGACTTCGAGGCTCATTGGCGGCGCAGGTGTCATCACTATGCCGCCGCGATACTGTCCACATCTAAACGAAGTCAATTTATCCGAGTGGCATAATACCGCCGGAAGAATATCGAAGGCATGTGCCACGAACATCATACAACCTATCCTGCCAATCATAGCGTCTCGCCTCTGTCCAGCAGCTCCATAAACTCTGCCATCTTCCGAGTCCTTGTCTCCTCTTTCTTGACCGTATGTAGGCGATGCAGAAACGGATACCTGGCTGATTTGCTGAGGGAGTCAAAGAACTTGGCTGCCCTCGGCCGAGAATCAAGTAGCTCGCGAAAGTCTGGGGGCACCTCTATTGTTGACGACCCCGCGTACGCCTTGTCCCAGCGCCCGTCGTCCTTGGCCGCCTCTACCTCTGCAAAGCCAGCCGGCAGCATTCTCCCAGCTGCTGTGAGGGCAGCCACCTTATCCACGTTGCGTTGAGACCACATGGATTTGCGCCGGCGCGGGGTGAAGCGCTGCAAAAAGTACTGCGCGTCAAGCGGGCGTCGCTGGCCGTCGATCCAGCCGCAGCAGAGGGCTTCGTCAATGGCCTCATCATAGGTGACCGTCGGTATCATGGTGCTCTTTTTGGCGATTTTCAACCAGAGGCCTGGTGCTGTAACGCCGACTTCCACCATGTAGTGCCGGAATGCTTCGCCGTCTGCAAAAGGGAGGGTTGGGATATTAGCGGCGCCGTTATTGGCAATTTTGGCTGTGCTCTTTCGGTCTTTGGAAATAGTTGAAGATGTTTTTGTTGCTATTTTTGCGCGTGCCGAAATCTTCGGACTCGGCTCTACATTGGCGGTTGCCGAGCTTTGCTGCACCACGGCACTGGCGAGTCGCGACGACCGTCGCGTCATGATTGTCAGGGGTCGCGCTTGAGACCTGGCCAACTGCAAAGAAATTCTGGCGATTTTTGATGATTGCATTCGATTTCCGCAGTTATTAAGAAGAGGTTTTGAATCAGATGTACCCTCTGATTTGAGCTGTGTTGTTTGAGAAGGGAAAGGCATCTGCGCTCAGTGACGCCGCAGTTGAAATTCACGTCCATTAAGCGTCCAGCCTAGCGCTGGTCTTATCGGATTTAAGGTCAGCGCAGGGACACCAGCCTACCTACAAGCCATTGTATCGTTAAAATGCGAGCTTGCAAACAGTTTGGCATTGCCAAGGTAAACGGTAAATATTGGATGGGGAGAAAATCAAAAAAGCGCAAATGTATCGAACAATGTTGGTGAATTACGTGCAAGTCTAACTGCGCAGTCTATGTACGAATTTTCTATTTACAGCTCTTTTACGACAAACTCCAAATCTAATAATGACAATCAGAGAACTGTCTCTCTACTTCAAGACGAGGAGAGCGAATGCACTCTTAGTGCTGGTGCTCGCAGATGGCAACCTGGCCCTCAATCTCAGGGCGCACCTGGATGAGAGTGATGTTGTCCGACTTAATGGTGTTGTCGGGCTTCTCGCCAAGATCCTCTCTCTTGCGGCCGCCCATGGGGACAGTCTCCGAGTTGGGGAACCGCTTGTCGCAAGTGCCGCCAGGGACGACAAGGTCGCCGAGGTAGCCCTGGTAGGTGGCGTACTGGTGGAAGATCTGGTTCCAGTTGCCGGCGATGCTGCCGAAGCCGCCGGGGACGACCTTGTCAAAGACACCAATCTTGCCAGTCTCGGCAAAGTCCTCCATCCAGTTGGTGCGGCCGTAGCCGGTGGGGGTGTTGGAGTCCTGCCAGTAGTTGCTCTGCCACTCGTTGCTGTCGGAGAAGGGCGAGGTGTACTGGGGGAGGGCGTGCCAGTCGAGGCTGTGCGACATCTCGTGGAGCATGACGCTCAGGTCGGGAGCGCTCTCGACGACGCAGTCACCGGTAGAGTAGGTGAAGGCTGCAGCGCCGTCGTGCAGACCAGGCGTGGCAACCAGGTGGCTGTGGAGAAAAAGGTTAGTTATGTCGATCGCAGCATGGTGATGCAAGCCTGTAGGGCTGAGAAAACTTACCGGATGAAGGAGCGCATGTGCACGGGAGCGCGGCCGAAGATGTCAATCATGTCGATCTCCGAGGCGCCAGAGTCCTTGTGACGGCAGAACGTCCAACCCTCCTGGCAATCGTCATAGTGGACGTTGAAGATGGTGAAGTCGTTGGGGTTGAGGCCGTGGCTAGTGGCAATGTCTCTGCAGGCTTGGGGCATCCAGCCAGGACCCCAGTAGTCCCACCAGGAGTGAGTCGGGTGCAGGTTGTTACGCAGCTCAGTCTCGAAGCGACCATAGTCCCAAGCGGGATTCATCTCGGGCTTGTCGGGGCCGGCGAGAGCGAGGGCCGCAGCAGCGATGCAGCCAATGGCGGAGGTCTTGGTAAACATGTTGATGAGTGTATTGTGAAGTAAACCCGATGTTGATGAGAGTAATTCTGTTTTTCTGCGGAGCAAGACGCTTCCTTTTATAATGCGAGCCCACGTTCATGATGCCCTATTTTTTGCTACTAGATGCCGGTTCCACTTTCATCACAATGGCGAGAGTCAAGCTTATGTTTCCTGTCCGATTCCCCTGTTAGCAATCTAGTTTATTCTCACGATGCCCACCAAGGCGAGTTCTAGAAAATGAATGTTGTTGAGGCAGTGCGCGGCGATTCAGCCCGCGCGGCAGTTGTGGACGCCAGAAAAGCAAGATTTTGATAATTGCCCAGAGTCTCAATATCCCGAAATCGTCAACGCCGAGGGCAAGCATCCAATGGGCACCCGGCTGTTGCACCAACTAGTCCTAGTGCCTGTCAGCGCAGTCCACTTAGACAACAACCAGTGGCTCGACTGCTAGCTGACTGCATAAGCGTAGAGGAAGCTACGGCGCAATAATCTTCTCGATTCAGGAAAAGTTTTGACAAATCGCCGAACATGATCGCAGCCACGTTTCTATGTTACCCGATGTTACTGTGTGTTAGGCTCAACCTCGAATTGGAAGGTAACGTACTTTTGATTCGTGAAGATGCAGACCTCCTATTAAACCAGTTCGTTTAAACGCCACGCTTACCTGGGAGTTACAAAAGCATTTTCTCACAGCCGCTTCTCATGGCCAACTAACCTTTGTACCTTGGATCAATGCCGTCAAAGCCGACCTATTTGTCAAGGATATGAGACGCGAGGACAAGCTCAGATGCTTCACTACGATAGTGCTATTTCTGTCGGGGAACCCCATACAACTCTCCCCGATTGCCAATCTCGACAAGGCTGACAGTCTCAAAACAACCCTGCGGCTTCTCCTCGGCCCCATACTTCATTTGGCGTTCAGGATATAACGTACGTAGTAGTGCGCTGAGTGCGGCGGCGCGGCAGGATGCCGGCGGAACCATTCACTCACGCTAACTCGGCTTAGTATGCGCCGAACTAGCTAATAGCAAAGTATAAATTAGGAGAATGATATTGGAGCTGAATGCAGATATTATTTTCTTCCTGTGGGTAGGTTTAAGGACTCCACAGTGCTTCCTCACACGAGTTTCCAATCAAGGAACGAACAAACTAGCCCCATTACGTGAACATTTCCAGGAGTCTTCGGACTGGCCAGGCATGTGCGTCGCGATACTTCTCTACGACACTGCGAAGTGCTAATCGCTCGTACTGGTCCGTGAAATAATCACCGTACAACTGAATGCCAATGGCAGCATTTACTAGCGCCGGGGCAGACGAAGGATGGCACAGTGCAATGCCGCAGAGATCGAGCATCAACATCCGAACCTCGTTCTCAACTTTGCGCCAACTAGCTCGCGAAGAGGGTTGCTGCCTGAACTAATGTAAGTGACTGGATCCAGTAGGGCTGAGGTATGCTTACTTTAGGTACGGATTCTCAGAGACTAGGACCGACCGTGCCATGAGCGACTGCTGGATGCTCGTCAGCTCGATATGGGACGTGTACCATATGGTGGGGAAAATTTCGCCCTGTCTTTTATCTGCCGGTTTCTCAAATAGCGGCCTCGTTTTTGCAAGGACAGTGTCTTCCAAGTAGCTCTGCTGGTCCATGAGGCGTACTAGACACGGTTAGTCGCGGCCGCGGCATCCGGAGAGTTCTTACTCACGGAACTCGTCGTCAGTTCCCCTTCCCCAGTGCCACTTGGCTACTTGCACCGTGTGCATAACAGTCTTATTAACATTGGATGCGCCTTGCCAGTATTCGGGGGGCAGATCGAGCTGCGGTGGTTTTCGCCTTGTGAAGGAGTGGTAAATCTCTTGTCGTAAAGCGAACCAATATGCCGCTTGGATGAGGCTCCTATGCCCAAACATGGCTTGTGAGGCAGGATCACGTAGCACCGCATTGATGATGGGCATGAAGTTGATTTGTTTTTCGTGGAGATATTCATCGTCTCCCGTCATGTTGTAGTCGTCATCCGGGTCTTCGTCTTCCTCGTCGATTTCTTCGAGCTGTCGTAGAATCACAGCTGTCGCAATGATACTCTCGCGAAAATCATCATCTTCATTCTCATGAAACCGACGAAATGCAGGGATACATTTGAGCATGTATTCAACAGCATCATGATTGCCCAGTTTTGTAAGGAGTTGCCCCTGATATAGGATACCCTGTGGTGTTTTGTACTGAGGCAGGCGGCTTAAGTGTCGAGCAGAGACCGCAAAAATTGCGTTTAGCAAATGCGAGTGCTTTCTCGCTTTCACAGGTACGACGAGCTGAAAATGCCTGTTTTCATCACACAGATCAAACTAGACCACTAAATTAATACACTTTCAATGCTTATGCTTCGTGCACGCTTACCCATTGTGAGATCTCATCGATAAAATAGCGGAGAAGGCAAGCCTCCTGGACATCTTGCAGGGGAAATTGGCGTAGGTGCTCGTCGTCCTGCTGACTGGCGACTGGCTGCGCGGAGAAGCTGGCAATGCCAGGTAGCCCAATCTGTGGACTTAAGCCCGAATCCAAGTGTGATATTGGCGGGATAATGGGTCGTTCCGCTATCAATGCCTCACTTATCTGTGGGTATGATGTCTGTAACTGATCAGAGGCACTGTGCGGCGTCTCTGCCGGCGTGGAATACGCTGATGAGTGGCTAGAAGTGGCATCCGCCGCCGTGCTTGCGGTGACGGCCTTGCGGGGGCTGGGTGGTGACTCGACATCTTCATTGCTTGGAGATGTCTCCCCTGTCGTTTGAACACGAACTGTTTGCAGTCAGAGCCTACAATAGCCAATTGACTTTGCTCCATCTCGTCTACTCACATTGTCGTGCAGAGCTATTGACCCATTTCTGATCCTTGTCAAACCGCGCTGTGGCACCGTGCCTGAATATGGTCTTCTTGCTGGGGCGCGAACAGGGTAGGTCCTTTTGTTGGCACCTCTTGCACCTCGGTTTCTCTTCGTCACCTGGTGATGTCAGTGGCCTTGCTCTCAAAGGGCGACAGTCCGCTTGGCGGATGACATATTCAACAGAAGAGCGAATAGATAGTTGGTGGCTTACACTTGACGTGTTTTTCTAGCAAAATCGTCAGTTTATCCCCGCCTCGAAATTCCTGGACCACTCACCTTTGCACTGCACGCAGGGATACTTGATTGCTGGCATTCTTCCTGCGCCGTGACTGTGGAACAGTTTCAGTTTTCGGGTCCGCTCATCCGTGAAAGTAAAGCCTGCCTCAGGAAAGTATTAAAGGACGTCCACCCCCCGACGCTTGCAGGACAATATTGCTGCTGCAGATGCGCAATGTTTTGTGATTGTTGGTGCTGAGTTGTGAGGTGAAGCCCGGCGGGGATTGCCCGACTAAGTAACTTTTTTTTCTGTGCGTCTGCCCCAGAGAATGGAATAACCTGACTCGGTAAGTGCCAGCGAACCGACCCCCAATGTTTTAAGCACACGGCGCTAGCAAGCCAACGCGACCGTTGGGGCGCGTTGCTTCGAGTGGTGAAGTCGCCCTGCCAGAATGTGGGTGAAAGGCCAAAAAGTGGAATGGGGGGATGGAAATTGACAGGGCCTCTCCGCACTACCGTGTCAAATTAGCAACGAGCGAGTTGCGATTGGTGCGCATGCGTCATGTGCCCTGGTGCAGAGCTGGGGTTACGAGCCGTCGGCTTTTGGGGCATTCGGCAAATGGTGGATGCTGATGTAAACCACAGACTCTGAATCATGGGTGTTATCATGGAGCTTGAGTTCGTGCCGTTATCCTCCTACATCAATCACGGCCTTGCCAATTGGATGATCAGGTTATTTTTTCTTTATTTCATATACTATATATACCAATGAGAGCATCGTACAGATTTCATTACGCTCAAGTCGTCATCTAGCAGGTGCGGCAAGCCGTGTTGGGGCAGTAGCCGTGGTTACAAGTGTAGCTGCACAGGCCCTGGTAGCTATCGCCCTCGCCCTGGAGAGGGCAGCCGCGGGTCCCAGTCTCCGGAGGAGGGTTGACCTGCTTACCGTAGCGAGTGCACTTGCAAGGGCCAGGAGGGCAGTAACCATAGGTGCAGCTAAACTGGCAAAGGCCAGTGTAGTTGCCGCTCTCCCCGTCAGCAACAGTGCCCTCGACGCAGACCTGGCCGCCAGAAGGAGGTGTGGAAGTGGCAGGGGGGTTGCTGTGGCTAGAGGTTGGAGGGTTGCCGGGTGTCGACGTGGGCGTGGTGCTGGGGTTACCGGGAGGCGTGCTGCCACCACCGGGATTGGTGATGACGGGAGGGTTGGTGCCCAGAGAAGGCTTGGCCTCGCAGGTGCTGACGTGCAGACCGATGGTGAGAGAGGCCAGACCGTGGCCAACGAGGGGGTCGTTGAAGCCATGGGGGACGGTGCCGACGTAGGCGTTGAAGTTGTACAAACCGCAGGGGCAGACATTGGAGATGTCCATGAGAGAGGTCTCCTGCATGACAGTAGAGCCTCCGCGAGAGAGAGCAAAGTTCTGCTTGCCAACGCCGGCGGGAACAGTGAAGATGTGCGCACCAGCAGGGGCGTTCTCCGTCTTGGTCTGGCCACCGGATGTAACGGTGATCGTGCCGGCAGACTTGAGGAAGGAGGCGACATAGACGACGTCGGGCATGGTCTGCCAGCCGTCGGGACGGCCCTCGAAGTAGTTGCCGGAGGCGTTGTTGGCGGGGCGGCCGGAGGTGGTATCGGTGGAGTCGCAGTCGAGACCGGCGAGAGTGCGGCGGTACCAGTATACAATCTGCTCGTTGTCGATGAAGTTGTCGACAGACTTGGCGCCAGCCTTGTAAGCCTTGATGAAGGGCTTGGAGAGATCCAGCCAGCCATCGTGGGGCCTAACAAGCGTTAGTACATGCGGCGTTGCAATGAAAGGGAATAAGAATACTTACATATCGTTGGTCCACTTGGAGCTACCATCGTCATAGTGAGGAGAGCTCAGGGGTCCCATGTAGTGAGACTCGCCGTAGTCGTTCCAGGTAACAATCTCAACCATGGGGAAACCCTTCTGGAGAACCTCGTTCCAGCGGTCGAAGAGGAGGGAGCCACCAGGAAAGACCCAGTTCTTGCTGAACGGGACCTCGGGGCCAAAGTGGGTGAAGAACCAGGGCGAGACAGGGGCGAGATACTTCTTGCCGCCGAGCCAGTTCTGGTACGAGTTATCACCGTCGGCCACCGACACGGTGTGGCCGTTCTTGGGCGCCTTGTTGTTGCCGTCGCTGGCCCAGCCCATCCAGTTGAGGGCGCCGTCGATCTTGTCCGAGCTGGACTCACCGGGATGGAAGTTGGGCACGAAATAGACGTTCTCGCCTGCAGCGTTGCGCATGCTGTCGACGTCGAGGCCGTCGCCCGCAAAGGACGAGACGAAGACGCGGTTCTCGACGCGGAGCTGAGCGGGGCGGTCCTTGTACTGCTTAATCTTGTTGCCGACACCGTTGGCATCACCGGGGCTCCACCAGTTGAAGTCAAAGGAGATGAACACCTTCATGCCGTTGCGGGCGGCCGAGTCGTAGGCGTAGTTGAGCTGCTGGTCGGTGTAGCTGTCGACACCAATGTTGAGAGCAAAGGCGTCGATGCCAGCGGCCTTGGCCCGCTGCATATCATCGTCGTAGTCGTTGGAGGAGGTGCGGTCACCCACGATGCCAATCTACAGAGGTCAGTAAGATTCGGTTATATTGACACGCATCCATGAACGTACCATGAAATGGCAGAAGACCAGACGGTCAGAAGCGCGCTCAGCAAGAGGGCCACCGCTGGCCACGGCCGAGAGGGCCGCGGCCGTAGCCAGAGCGCCGACCGCGAGCTTGCGGAGAGCACCGAGCATATTGAATGATTTGTTTATAGGGTTATCACAAGATTGGATCGCCTGTACCGAGCCGATTGGGAAGCAGGAAGCCGGACCCTGCTATTATATAATGACTGCCATCGTGCGGATTCTCAACCGCCAAATCTTCCTGCAGCGCTAACATGATGCACCCCAGCTAATCCAGATGCATCAAACGGAGGAAATATCAAGCCAGGCCGGCGAAGCTTCCTCGAGGCATGTGCTTTGCGTATCGGACCGATGTGTGCACTGCTGGGTGGCACGACTCGCGCTGTCAGGACGGCGACGTAGCATTCGTGTAAGCCGAGGCGGACGCCAAGAGTAGGGGAAACGGGGGAGGCTTGTAAGGAACAGGAAGGCAGACCTGCAGCGTTTCGTAAGCTAACGCGGGTTGAGCTTTCCACCGCGGATGAGTTTTTTTTTTCGGCCGTGGCTATAACAGGAAACGAAACTATAAACGTGCAGCTGTCCATTGCAGCTGCAGCCATGCGCCGACGATAGCGCCGAAGAGAGCCTGCCGGCAGAAGGCCACGAACGGCTCAAAGGAAGCAGAATGTTGAATGCATTACAGTAAAAAGGAAATGACCGCAGATCGTAAGTGCCGTGCTTACGTGCGAACTGCGATTAGAAAACACGGGGGTTTCCTTTGTCGCTCTCGCCGTGTGTGGCATCGAGCCCGTCTCATTAATGTGCTTACAGCAAATAGAGTTGAGCTGCACGATCCAGAGAGATAGTTGCTGATTGAAGAGAAATCGATGTGCACGGCTTGACCCGGATGACCATGCGGTTCCTGGGCACTGCCGGGGGCCAAGGCCGCTGTCAGATTCGCTAGGCAGAGGCACTAATACGCCATTAGCCCGTGAACAAGTTGGCAGCTCTTTTGTCGCAAAACCACGCTCATCAAGTCTGGGGGTAATCGTGGGGCGCATCTACGGCGCCGCACTGGTGGAATATTTGGGCGTCAGCCACCCCTGGCGCACACTAATGCTGGCGCGCCGGACAGGGCGGGACTACTACCAGATAGGCCGAAGTATGGCCCTACCTCTCTCATTTTTTTTAAGCTAATGAGCCAGCGGCCACCTCGCTGGCCTTGCATGGGCAGGCAAATAGCTGAACTGAGATGTCGATTTTCTGCTCGGCGCATGAGGAAGAATGAGGAAACCCGAGCGCTGCAGGAGATTGGAGGTTATAAAATGGTTATTATATGCCAGGGAAAATCCCTGGCAGAAAGCGGTCAGTAAAGTATTCATGAAGTAGGAGCCGACGGTGTATTGGGTCTGTTAGATCATGTGAGGGGCTGCGCTGAGTTGGCAAGACCTTTCGTTACAGATTGTAAAGTGGAACGCGATCCTTTGGCTGACGCTTAATTCCAAATAGAAATGATAGCAAGAAGACGATGATTTAAAGAGGTAAGTGCCGTGGGATAGTTGGCTGAGTTTAGGTCTGAGGGAAGGGTGAGTGTAGATCGACACTAAATTGGGCTCAAAAAGGAAAAAGAACATAATAGAAATTAAATAGCAAAGTGTCACGTATACTGCCTTACTTTTATCTGCGTTTTCTTTTCTGCGCAGGGTTCTGAAACCGAGTTTGGCTGCTTCAAATCTCAGTTGGCTGTTGATTGTTGTAAATAGCTGTCTTTGGCCCTTTGACTCTGACAAGGAAGCAGGCGGATACCAGAACCCACAGTAGAAAAGAACTTAAAGATACTTTAACCGTGGAGCTAACAGGGCCAAACTGGGGTAAGTTTTCGTACTTGCAGGTAGCTGAGTGCGCCACAGACACTGATTAGCTTCACCTGCAAAGCTACCACTGTAAAGCGAGGCCGTGTTATTTTGGCCAGGTTTTTTTATTGGTTTAAACTTCTAGAAGCAACATGCTTGCTTCCTTGCGACGCGTAACCTGGGGGCAGCCTCAGCGCTGACACCAGGACTGTTGCGGCAGCGACAAATGGCTACATTGCGACGAAAAACTCGATAGTAACATATAACTGGATAAGTCGAAAATTTTGACATGGTAGCATGCCCGAGTGGACCAAGGGGTTAGACTTGAACTATTCCTTTCAAGGCATCTAATGGCTTCGGCCGCGCAGGTTCGAACCCTGCTGCTATCGTATCAACTCGTTCTCAGTTGTATTTTTTTATACAACGTATCAACTTCCTGCTGAGCGCGGGACTTCGACGTCGCAACTGCACGTACCTGTTCAGAGATATTTATATTACTCTTACTTATTATCTTTTTTATCGTTATTGCTGTGACGTTGTATACTTGAAGACCTTGCCGTGGCAGCCGACCAGGCGCCGTGCTAAACTCCCACCAGGTGCCACGGAACTAGGCTCGCAGATTGACGAGATCAATGACTTTATTCCTCGTCTGCCACCCATCTTTCATATCAGTTCGCCGAGAGAATGTCGACGAGACTGGCTACGTGGCCTACAACTCGAGGATACGAGAGAGCAGACTCGACGTGTAGCACCAGAGTTACATTGAAAATTAAGGGCGCCGTTGCCGCCATCGAGGTTAGCCAAGTCTGCTCGAGGCGGCTCCCCAAGGTCGTGAACCTCGACAGATGGGCATTTTTCTTTGTTGGGAGTATTGTTGCTCTGCCTTGGCTTCATATAATCATCTTGTCGCTCGCTCTCTTCTTCTTTCCTTTTGAACGTGATTGTTGTGGACAAATGCCCCAAGTTATTTGAACGACTTGACACAAGGAGCGCCGCAATAGATCACCCCGGCACGGCCAGCTTCAAGAGTTGGTGGGAACAGTCGAAATAACAGCCGGCGTTGTGCCATGACAGGTTCCAATGGTAGTGAGCATTTGCAGATGACAGCGTAGACCGGTATCAAAGACTAAAAAGGAATTGCCAGCAACTGGTTATTCTGTATGATTGACTGTCGTGACCGTGAGTCCGGCTACAAAAACTTCCAAATCGAGGTGGATGTTGGCGGACCAAGCAGCAGCAGCTCGCCACCAAGATAAACAGGGGCATCCAAGCACTCTGCGGGCAATGCGGCAGACTCTTATCTTGTATAATAAGTGCTTTAGAGAAAAGTAGATTATTATATTCATCATTTATTTCGCCACATGTCCTAGCTAGTCTGAAAGATTTACACTCAAAACATCGTATCCAGCCTCGAGCATCGATTTGCTCGGCATCTTGCCCAGACGCATCAGCTCTGCGCTCTGCATGACGGCCGGATCCATGCCCATGCTGGCGGCGGCCACAACAGTGTCGCCTCGCGTGTAGTAGGCGATGAACTTGCCCTGCTCGACGTCGCCGTGGAGGACCAGGTCGTCCCAGCCACCGACCGACGGGCTCGCGTTGCCGCAGTAGCGCAGCTGCGAGCCCAGCGCGGACCAGAACACGGGGATGAATAAGGACGCGGGGGAGGCAGGATTTACAATGTGCTGGGCCGCCGCGCGTCCGGCGTTTTGGGCCACGTTCCAGTGCTCGATGCGCGTAAGCTTGCCGTCGCCGCCGGGTCCGTTGTAGGGGTAGGTCGCAATGTCGCCGATGGCGTAGACGTCCTTGAAGCCCTGGATCAAAAAGTTTTCGTCCGTCTTGAGGGAGCCGTCGTCCTCGAGACGAATGACGGAGTTTTCGCGGAGATATTCTGTGGCTGGCGCGACACCGACGCCAAGAATAACGAGATCCGCCTCGATCTTGGTGCCGTCCTTGAGATAGACGGCGCCCACATTGGAGGGGTCGGAGCCCGACGGCTCGGCCCTGTCGACGCTGGCGTTCATCTGAAACTTGACGCCCTTGCTCTCGTACGTCTTTTGAACGGCAGCGCCGACTTGCTCGCCCAGAATTCGATCCAAAGGCACCTTCTCCATGCCAACGACGGTGACGGTGTTGTCCTGGCTAGTGGCATTGGCGACTTCCATACCGATAAAGGAAGATCCAATAATGACAATCTTTTTGCCCTTGTTCTCGCCAATCGCGTCATTGATCTTCTTGACGTCGTGGGCATTTCGTAGCGTAAAAATGTTGCCGAGAACCTTGAAGCCTTGGAGAGGAAGCACGCGGGCCGTGCCGCCCGTGGCGAGGATGAGCTTGGAGTAGGTAAAGCTGCCTCCGCTCTTGGTGCTGACCTTGCGGCTGGAAAAATCGACATTGTTCACCTCGCCATCGACCCAGCTGACGGACCCGGCGTCGAACCAGCTCTTCTCGCGCCAGGCAAGCTTTCCGGTGTCGGCGATGAGAGCCTTGCTCAGCTTGGGACGGTCGATGGGCAGGTAGCCCTCGTTGGAAATGATGGTGATGCCGGCGTCGTAGCCCTTTTCGCGAAGCGCCTCGACGGCGCCCATGGCTCCGGAGCCTCCACCGATGATGACGACGTTGCCTTCAAACTTGGTGGTGGCGCCGGCGTTGCAGGTGAAGTTTGGCTTGCGGTGGGAGCTCTTGATGGCGGCTTCTTCGCCTGTGATATAGACGGCGCCGTCGCGCTCCGTCAGCTTGAAGGTGGGCAGGGCGTCGAGCGCGGGGGCGCTCTCGATGTCTCCCGTGCGGGCATTGAAGCAGGCTATTATGGTAAGCGCATGAGCATCTCGGAGATGTGAACGAATGACAAACCTCCGTGCCATGGGCAGGTCAGTCGGCCGTTGCTGGTCAAAACGCCCTTGACCAGCGGGGCTCCGTAATGGGTGCATTTTGAGCCAAGGGCCTGGATGTTGCCGCCGGCATTGACGAGGAGCACCTTGCCGTCCTCAATTCCCTCGACTTCAATTTCCTGCTTGGAGCCGGGCGAGATGGAGAGCGAGGTGAGGCCCTTGAGCTTGTATTCTTGCGCGCCCATGGTCGGCGTGTATGAAAGACGTCGGCGGGGGAGAAGTTGGCGAAAGGGCAAGCGTGGCGTCGAGGAAGCTTCTGCGACGACTGGACGAGAGATAACAGCGCGAATCAAAGGTTCACGATGAAAGAGTTGGCGGTGCATACAGTATTAGATGAAGCGATGTTTGTTGAAGCAGTAGAGGTAGAAGGGTGGTGAGCTACAGGTGAGGGGTCGGTTTATGTGAGAGTGGCCCATGACGGCAAGCCGCACCTAAAACAGTGCTTGGCTGCAGCAGAGCCAGCGGTAGCTAGGTAGCTGCATGCCTATTTTGGGGGGGTTGTGAGCTGGACGGAAGCATCGGTCATGATGCCGTCAGGAGGGGATGACATTGGCGGGGCTCTCATTGGACAGCGGGAGGCAGGGCTGGCGTGATAGTTTGGGGAGGATGTTGCTGGGGGTTAGTGGGTGATTTTGGGCGATGACGACATGAGCTGCTGATGGACGTTGGAAGAATGGTAAGATGAAGTGCATGTGTGAAAATCAGAAAAGATTTGAGTAAAGGGTCAAGTGAGTTGAAAGAGTCGATCTCATTCTCATTCTTTTCTCTTTGCATTTCCTGTTACTCTTTTTTTTGTGCTGTACACGCGCGTAACCGCATAGCTATCGCAACGCGTTTGGTTGGTGTGTAAGTGACGGTGAGTAAGGTAGGCACCCACCCTGGAGTGCAAACGGCGCAACGACGATGCGGTTCTTGCCTGGTAGGTGGAGGTAAAGGGGGTTGTAGGGCATCTAGTGTGATTCAATGATTTTAGAAGAGTCACTTTTACCGGCCAACAGTTTGCTGTCACTGGTAGTTGGACATTTGATTATCAGAGAGTACAGCTCCTCATCATGGTAGACGGCAGACTCGGTGTTTGGCTTCCACATGGCCTGCATATCAGATTACCATTACGCGCGACCAATCAACTAACCAGGAACACTCGATACATTTTGCCCAATCAACTTTGCAGCTTGCTTGGTTGCACCCTCCACGTTGGCTGGAGGGTGAAGTGGACTCGGGCATAGATTAGGTGGGCCGAGATATCGATATCTGATATTGCAAGCTGGGTGGGTGGGCAAGAAACCAGACGAGTAGAAAATTTGCGGCCTGGCTGCTGGGCGACCGAGGGAGGCTGGCAGAGACTGGCAGAGGTTGGCAGAGGTTGGCAGAGGGATTGGGCATAAACGCAAGGCCAAAGTACGGTGTAGATGCACGAAGATGCATGGTGATGCAAGCCAGCGCAGACTCGACTGTCAACAAGCAGGGGAGCCCAGGGAGGCCAGTAGGAGAGGCTTACATAGACGACAGCGGTTCATCCACAGCAAGATCAGTGCCGTCACTGCTGAAACCCTGAAATAGCCTGGTGCAGATGTAATGCATGCAGCAGATGCAGCTACATCGGGCAACGCACCGTTCAACTCTGATGGGGCATCAAGAAGAAGAAAAGAGTTTAAATTTGCAGAGCATCATATAATTTCATACCACTACCAACTCGTATTCATATTAAAAACTCCCTTTTTTTTTTCTCGTCAAATTTCCCCTCTGCCTACGCTCAAGCCACCCTAACCCAGCTGCACCCCACGTCTCATTTGGCCAGCGGTCGGCGCTGTAGAAGGTCTTCAGTGGGCTCCCGCTGCAAAGTGCGCCTGCCATCGCAAGGCTACAGCGCCTCAGACCGCTAACAAAAGCCCACTCATGCCCGCCGAGGTGCCCGCCGTCCGCCAACCCCACCTCTCCACCGAGACCTTGCAGGCGATGCACTTGGAGGTTACTTGTCAGATACATTTATGTGAAACCTTGACATCTGCAAGATACAAGTACACCTTTAGTACCCGCCGTTTGCTGGCGCTGCCTAAGCTGCTCGCTGCTCGAGCGAGCTCGTCGTGCCCAACCTCGTGAGCCACTGAAACATAACATTTTGACTTTTGGGTGCTTCTTCGCCTTCTTCTTCCTCTGCATCCTATCGTTTTTGATTCCATCTGCAACTCTCGAAACTGCCCCTCTTACCTGGGTTTTACCCACAGGGCACCCGCGAACCTACCGCCCTCGCCCTCGCGCCGGCACCCGCACCCGCGACCCTCTCTCTCCCTCCCTGTACCAACATCACGGCTTGCAAACGCCCGGCATCACCAACCGCATTCCTCGACTCCCTTGCCAATATTTGTGCTCCTCGACCGACTGCGCCGCCCAAGATCCCACATCGTCCCATATCTATCCACTTTCACCATCCTCGTCCTCGCGCCCGCCACTCTCGTGTACCATGGTCGTCCTGCGGCCCTCGACAGTCCAGGTTCGCTACGTCACGCCGCTCTCGACCGTGGCTCGATCGCAATAACCAGAGCAAGAAAACCCTTCTTGCTCTTCAACACCGCAGTCCAACTTTCAACACCACCGCTATCTGTCGCGACTGCGCCCATCTGCTCGAGATGGCGCCGCCGTCGCGCAGATCAACTCCCACCCCCGACGGCAACGCTGGCCGCTCCTCGACACCCTCTGCCACGCTTCAGTGCTGCTGTGGCCGTGCCCATTGCCCGGCTCTCCGAAGGAATACCGTCATGATCGAAACCGTCGAAAAAGATGCTCATACAGCTGCGCAGCTCGGTCAGGTACGACAATTGATCATTTTTCTTCTTCTTGTTCCTGCTGCCCCTCTCTTTCTTACACCCTTTATCTCTTCCCTATCGCCTGTCCCGCGTCCGTTGTGGCTCTCCCTGCACCATGCTCCAGCGCCTCGGCTCGCTCCCTTCCACACACGCACGCCGCCATAATTCACGTTCCAAGCAGCCCACTGTCATCCAATACGCGGCTTCATGCAACCCTCCTTCGCGTCCCTGTCCTCCCTGCGCTAGTCCTTCTCGGCGTCGCATCCTCAGCCTGCAGCGTCCAATCGTTTCCCCATACCTTCTAGCCAGCTTCTGCGCCGCGTGCACACAATCAACGCGCCCACATTGTTCTGTTTTGCTTTGGCTGCGAGCCCGGCCCTTCCTCCCTCCAAAACGCGCCCTGGCTTGGCCGTTACATGCCACACCCGTCATGGTCTTCACCTGTTTCACCTAAATTTGTTTTTGCTTTGCCTTGTTTCTATTTTCTCTGCACCGTTTCTGCACATCGCTACTGCCTCGCCTTGGTGCCTCCGCGATTTCGCATTGCCGTGCGCTCTGCATGCATAATGCTGTGAATCATTCCCACTAACACCCGCACACAGGCTCTGCTCGCCCGCCACGAGGCCTACAAGGCCGACGCCGAGCGAGATCGCCTCGAACTCACTGCCCGCATCTCCCGTCTCGTGATGGAGAACCGTGCGCTGGAAGCAGCCAACGCGGCCAAAATCCAGGAAAATCGCGCTCTTCTGGACCAACTCGAGGTCCTCAACACATCCGTCTCCGACTCCGACGCCAAAATCAGACTGCTAGAGACCAACCTGCTGTCGTCCAACCAAACCGTACGCCGGCTCGAGAGCACCGCCGCCCGCGCCGCCGATGCTGAGCGCCATCTTGCTCTGCTCGAGCAGGAGCAAGACCGCCTGCACGAGGAGCTTCGTTCTACTAGGGAGGATGCTCGCTCACATGCCCTGCGCTTTAAAGAGGCCCAGCGCGGCATGACTGATATGCAAGATCAGCTCGATCGTCTCGAGGTGGAGGCCTCCCAGGAGCGCGAACGCCATGCCGACATTGTTAAGCGCATGGAACGACAGCGAGACGTCGAGAAGCAGCTAGACGCCGCCGCCGGTCGTCTCAAAGGTGCTGCCGCGACTCGATCTCTGCAAAGCGATGGCAAGAATAACAAGATTGTTGGCCATTTCGTTCGTGACCTGCTTCAGGACAACGCCAACCTTCAGCTTGGAATCGCTGAGCTTAGAGAGCTTCTCGAGAATTCCAACGACGAGATCCAGTCCTTGCGCGAGCAGATCATGTATCAACAACCCGCAGAAGACGATCACTTTGCCAGCCCAGCTTCCACGCTCAAGGCCGAGCTCGAGGGCAAGCTGGATGATCGCCCTCATCACATCGGCCCGGCCCTGTCTCAAGAGTTGCACATCCACCATCACTACCACGCAGCGCCTACACCAAAACCCTCCAAAAAGCTACGGAGGACTAGGACTGGTCTGCTTCCTCTGGGTGTGTGCACGCCTCCCACCTCCGTGTCAGCGCCTGGCACGCCGCCCCAAGCTGGCTCTGAATGGGGCGGCCGTCTGACTTCCTCGCCGACTGCGCCCGCTCTGCTGGCCTATGCCAGCCAGGAAGACTTGACGCCAACTACTTCGAAACCGCCCCCCGTCTGGTCTGCGCTGTCGCATCTGCAAACGGACTATTCATCATCTGTCCCCAGCTCGCCGCTGGCCACGCAGAGAGGCGTCTTTGATTCTGATCCTCCCACGGCGATGGCATCGCCCGTCACGAGCCTAGATCCATTGTCTCCGCCCTGGGCAGCCTCGCACGCCAAGCAGCCATCGGTGGCGTCGTCGCATAGTTTTCAGTCGCTTGCCTGTTTGGATTCTGAGCCGGACCTGCCCCCTATGCCAAGGCAGTCAATTCCAGAGGAGGATGAATCGAGATATGACCATGGCTACAGCGAGCCATCGGACCTCGCCCCATCGTCGGACAGCATCTGCACGGATGACATTGATGCCCGTCCCAGCAGCATCATGTCAGCCAGTCGAAAGCTGCGTAGGACTGCTTCGCACGAGTCGATAATGTCGCTCTCGGGTGGCCTTGACATTCACACGCTGCAAGCCCGCCCCAGTCAAATGACGCTGCGTCCTCTGGGTGGCGCCGACGCTGTCCTCACCGGTGTTGTGGCCCAGCCGACACTGTCGCGTTCGTCTAACAAGCGAAGCGATGTCGCCCTCCGCGACAATTTTGCCGGCTTCAAGTCCCCACGCACCGTGTCCTCGCCCGCCACCAGCAGCCAAAGCAAACTCCGCGGCTGGACTGCCTGGCGACCCTGGGGCAGCAGCGGCGAAGCGGAATCAGACATCTCTAGCCCCAGTCGTGCCGCCTACGAACCTGTCCCTGAGACGCCTGCACTTGTGACGCCGCAGAAGAAGGGCAAGGACAAGGAGAGGGACATGGACCGCTCACCCGGAATCAACCAGCCGGGATCCATCCCTGGTTTCCAGGAATACTGGGCTTCACAGAATCGAAAAGGCGCGCCAGCCCAGGTCAACGCCCATGTCATTGACCGCGATGCATTAATCGAAGGCCTTCAAGGCTAATCTACAAAACATTACTGTTACAACACGCGCCACATCAAGTGGCCATTTTACTAGAATCACGCTACAAAAAGGGCATAGAAGGGAGAGGGATGGTATTACTGTATTTTTTGCATTTTGTACGGAGTTGGTGCCACCAATGAAGTGGTTTGTTCTTTTCACCGTTGGATTGGAAAATTTGTGGCTTTATGCACGCGATACCCTCGGCCGCGCTAGGTCGTCTCTTTTTGGTTTTGATACATTATGAATATACATGAATTAATAGTTTTCATCTTGGCTGTATGTAATGGTTCAAGACTTGCCACGGAGACTGTGTGTTGAAGCTGACTTTGATAAAATTCAGCAGACTCAAACGTCCTGGTATCGTGAACAAAACTATCGATGCTAACACTGTAGCTCTAGTGCCTTTTTTTTAAGTTTTTTTTTTAAATTGGTTTCTTGTTTTCTGGGACGTGGCCTCTCTTGCATCTATGCCTTTAGTGATGCTCGATCCGATTACCATTATTCACCCATCAATCTGAGAAAGCATACTAGAAATATCTTTTTTCCAGGCCAAAGGACCACTGGTATAGTTCTGGCTGTGCGTCTAGCTATTGTTGCGAGTGAGGATCGGCACGAGGCCACATGGCCCGGGTTGGGGGGATATACATGCGGTCTTTATGAGAATGGAGAGACTTGACCGGAGCAAAGTCGCCCATCCGCCCGACGAACCCGTGGCGGTTGTGGAGGGCATGAAAATGTTCGTTCAGTAAATGGGGGCTGTTTATCAACCCCCCCCTCATTGGTAAACCACATGGCAGATGACATTTTCATCGTACCGGGGACACGTCGAAAGTTGGCTTTGGCGCTTTGCTCTACCAGGGCTGCGAAACCTGGACTTGTACAGATTGGTCGCCTGCACCTGCAGTAGTCTCGAGCATCCTCGTCAAACGTTGTTTCGTGAGCTGAGTCGACTATGTTTTTACTATTCCAGAATCACCACACTTTGGGACTATTCTGTAATTGTTTTTTGTGTTGTGTTATTGCAATATTGAGCAGACTCTGTTCATCTCGCTTCGCAGTTAATGTGCCATCGCAGTATGACGTCTCAACTTCACCACGCAAATGCAGCCCGTCGACGACCCAAAAGCCGCGGCTGAGACATGGCGGTTGCCGCGCTGTCTTGTTCGCGCGGTGAACCAAGACAGGAAGATTTTCTTCCTGTTTCGCACCAGGAATGGCTGCCGATCAACTCATTCTCACATGTTACTTGTTGCCCTTTTTTTTATTGTCTCAAACGGAACACATCTTCCGGTAAGAAGCAACTTTGGCGGATACACCACTTGATGGAAGAAAGAGTCGAGGTTCAAAGTCAGAAGCATAATATTAGGCTACCTAAAGGTTACCTAGTAAACAGAGATCCTCGAGGCTCTGCAAAGCCTTATCATTCAGAGTCCATCTCCAGATTTGTCAATTTCCCGTAGCAAAGCCCCCCCTACTAATATTATCCCTTGAGTACCCATCTTGTCAAAGTGTATTGATTGCCTGTTCCAACCAGCAGAGGCGCAGGGTCCTTCGTCATTTTCCCCAGTGGTATTTTGCTTTCATGTAGTTGCGTTGCCAATCTTTGCGCGATTGGAATCCGCCAAAGAGTGTCAATCTAGGCAGAGGTGGTCGAGGCGCTGCTGGAAGTCGATCCCGTAGCCGAACCAGTGGTGGTGGTCTGGCTAGAAGAGCTGGACGCGCCGCGAGCCATCAGCGAAGTCTTGAAGCCAGTGGGGCCAGGAGCAGCACCAAGGGCAGTGCCGTTGATGGCGGCACGGCCCATGAGGTTACCGGTGCTGGAGGCAGTGGAGGAAGAGCTCGAGGCCGAGCTCTCGGTGGAGTTCATGACGGCGCGGCCGGCAAGAGTGCCGTTGACGGAACCACCGAGGGCGCTTCCCATGGGAGCGGCCGCAGAGCTGACGGCAGACGTAGCGGTGCCGACGGCGGAAGTGGCACCGGTGGGCAAGATCTGGCGTTTGGCGAGAGAGCTGGTAGAGGAGGTGGCTTCAGCGGAAGAGCTGGTGGCAGAGCTTTCGGTCGAGTTCATGACCGTGCGGCCGGCAAGAGTACCGTTGACGGCACCGCCCAGGGCGCTGGCGACAGGAGCCGACGCGGAGCTCACGGCCGAGGTAGCGGCACCGATGGCTGAGCCGGCAGGAGATGCGAAAGAATCAACAATACCAGGCGCGGCGCGGCGCTTGGCGGCCGGGCTCGCGGAGCTCGAGGAGCTGGATCCGGTAGATGTGGCCGAGGTGCTGTCGGTTCCAGTCGACGAGGTGATCTCACCGCGTGCCGTGAGGCTGGCAGAGGAAGAAGAAGAAGAAGAAGAAGAAGAACCAGTAGTGGTAGTGGAGGTGCTGTCAGTTCCGGTCGACGAAGTCTCGCCTCGTGCGGCGAGGCTGGCGGAAGAAGAGGAACCGGTAGTCATAGCGGAGCTGTTGTCACTTGCAGTCGACGAGGTTTCACGGCGCGCCGCGAGGCTGGCGGAGGTCGAAGAGCCAGTGGTCGTGGCCGAGGTGCTGTCAGTTCCAGTCGACGAGCTGGTCTCGCCGCGGCGAGCAAGGCGGGCTGAAGGGAAATCCTCATCGCCGGGCATGGTGCCGTTGGCAGGCTTCATGGGAGAGTGAGTCAACGTGGAGTTGGTCTTCTGAGCGCCGCTGCCGGGAGCCATCAGGGGATTGTTGGGGGCAGCAGCAGAGGGTGAAGGCCTAGCGCCGATCATGGCATCGTGGACCATATCACGGAAGTGGGCAAGCTTGTCCTATGGGTTGTTAGCGACCGATCTAGTATCGTTGTTGGACCAGTGAACATACTGGGAGACTGTCAAGAGCAGTACCTTCCGTGGAAGCAGCGGTTGGAGCGCTCAAGCTAGCGGAAAAGCTCTCAGAGCTGAGCTGGGCCTTGGCCGACTGGGCGGCAATGGCCAGGGCGAGGAGGTGAAGAGTCTTGAACTGCATGTTTGCTGCTGCTGTGTGTGGAAACGGGAAGGGTTAATACTCGCTATTTCTCTCGAGATAGCTGATGTCGAGTTAATAAAAAACGTCATTCTTGGCAGGAGGAGAGCAGAGCTTATATAGATTTCGTCCCACGGCGTGCTGCCTATATCCAGTGGCTGTAGGTGACGCTGAACTGTCCGGCCTTGCCCACATAGCTCTCCATACAAGCTATGGCTATGCGATACAGATCAATCAACAGATCTTTTCCAAATCAGAAAGGCAGATATGGGAAATTTCGACGTATAACCCTGTCCATGATGATGATCTCATTCCAGGAGCTTGGTAGCCTACCCACGCACTCCCCAAAATCTGTCAAGCAGGAGATTTTAACGCGCGTTGGTGCAAGTCGCAAAAAGTTTGTCCAGGTCTTGCAATAGTGGGGTGTATAAAATGACTTCAAAGAATAAGTTCCATCGGGGGCAAGCGCATCGGGGATCTCGCAACGTCGTCCGTATTGCCGCAAGGGCGCGTTGGCATTGGATGAGTGGGAACCTGGGATTGGGGTGCGATCGCCACTGACAGCTCCCGATTGAGATGGAGGACTGCAAACCCAAAAGTTCGGCCGGATAGGCAGGGTATCTCCACTGCGGACTGCCTGCTGTCAGGTTGATACTGACCAGTCGAACGTGATGCTCCAAAGTTCAATTGCCGTGGCGAGAGGCGTGAGGTGAGGCTCAAACGACCAGTCATAGCTTCATAGCTTGTGTGGGTACGCACGGTACCTGCGTCAGATCGGAGAAAAGATCTGCATAGTGACGACGGCTGCTGGTCTCAAATTGGATATGCCGGGGCGGGCTTCAAGCACCTTTGCAGCCGTGCCGGGGCATCAAGCATGCGAGGTGCGCTCGCGAGGGCATGGAATTGGTGCCCGGACCACCCTCCTCGAGAGAAATTTGCCATTCCTCGACTGGAAACTGCAGGGGGAATAAAGACGAAGGAAGCGAGACAGGGAGCCCACCAATCGGGGCCGTCGCTTGTTACTGGTGCGTGTTTGGTATGCGGTTGTGAGACAGTGGACGGCGCACCACATTCTTGGCTTTTTGCTAGTTAGCTCATGAGCTAAGATGAGAGCTAGCGACACGAAAAAAAAGAAAAAAGAGGTTGATTGAAAAAGAAGAGTTGTAGGCCATGTAACGTGCAAGGTTTTCTTGTGCCTTGGTAGATAACATGGACCAAGTCATGTTGAGACAGTGGGCCTGGGATGTGTTCAGCGCCGTTTGGCGGACGGTGGCATGGGAAACCGCATGCCAATCCTATGCAGAATCGTAGAGTGGCAATAGGAACTTCTATCACCTAGTTAAACTCTTTTGAATTCTGTCATAAATTGTGCAGGCAAATCTGCGGCCGTCAAATCGTCCGCAATCTCATCACCTCATCGTCCCCTCAATGTAGTTACTGAGGCGAGGAGCGCAACCGCGATCATAGGACATCGGATGGAGTGTTCCAATAATTTCTACATCTGGTAAGGCGAGGAATTAACGTTGGGCGGTACCGATGGTGAGAAGCAATCCATCGGAGCAGCCCTGCCCTGGCCCAACCTCCCCAAAACGGCTCACCCTTCACATCTCCTTCATCTGCAGTCTCCACCGCCTCGCAACCTGTTCCTGGAAAACACATACAGAAGATTTGACCTCTCATCTAGCGCGGAAACTTTTAACGAGTCAATGCCTCCACATGTCCCCATTTGCGCGTCTTGACGCGATAACTGGACACGACGAAATAGCACAGCGGCCCCGTCCCGAAATCAGAGGTCGCCGATCTGGCAAATTCCGCACTCCGGTTCGTCTCTTACACTCTTTCCCTTGTAAAATTTCAAGCATTTGCGTGCCGATGGAATATCATCTCTCTTATCTGGAAATGCTTGACGCCTGTGCAGGGCATTGGCTGGTGCGGCTTACTCCCGTGTCTCGACATCGGCTCTCACGCTGTCAATGACGTGTAGAGTAGAGACGATCAGTTCTGTCGAGCTTTGAAATGTCTTCACTTTTCTGTTAGCGCGGCTAGTGCCTGACGCAAGCTTTTTTGGTAGGGCGCCCTGAAACTTTTGCCACCGTCCGGTGCCCGCAGGACGCCATAATACCTCATAGCCCTGATTTAAAGCACTTCCGGTAGGCCGTGGCTCTAAACTAGGGAAATATTCAAAGTCAGAATTACATCATTTTTAGCTACCGAGAAACTGAAGAGTAAAAATAGACCTGAGTTGTGTGCAGTGTAATGGGGACTTCACAAGAGCTATAGTTATAGCAAGGAAGCGTAGGAATTATACAGTAGTTGATTTATTCAATATTATCGACGTTAACTAGAAAAGTAAAAACAAAAGTAAAAAAAGGACTAAGTTTAAGCTTACTGTAAAGCCCTGCGCGAGCGAGAGTCAGCAGGGCTGCCAAGGTAAAAAGATCCCGACCCTGAGCCAGATTTTGTAGCAAATGTCCGTCTTTGGGAGGAGCCGCCTGCGCATCTGTAGTCCTCGCTGCCGATTCGAAATTCCTGACCTCGTTGCCGCCAGCTTCGGTATCCATTTGTACCCTGACCGCCGGAAGACGATCCTCTGCGAGCCCGAATCGGAGCCAAATGATTGCGAGGATGTAGAGCTATCTTACCCTCTAGAAAGAGAGCTGTCTGGTCTGAAACCGCCTGAACGAAAAACACCAGAAGATGTGCTGCCAGACTGAAAATCACCCGAGTTGGAGCCACCAAAGTCAAAGCCGCCTGATTGAGAGCCACGTGAAAGAGCGCCATCCGACTGTGAGCCGCCAGTTTGATAGCTACCGGATTGAGAGCTGCCAGATTGGAAGCCACCCGAGTAGGAGCTACCTGAATTAGAGGTGCCAGATTGCGAACCGCCAGATTGCGAACCGCTAGATAGAGAACTGCCCGGTGGAGAGTCGTTAGATTGCGAGCCACCCGTGCGAGAACCACCCGTGCGAGAACCACCCGTGCGTGAACCGCCAGATTGCGAGCCGCTGCCATCGGCAGAGCTGCCTCGAGAACCACTTGTACGGCCTGAACTAGATCTAAAAGAGCCTGAATTGCCGTTTTGAGCGAAAGCACCGTCGTTTCTTCGGCAACCTTCAGACGAGCCAGCGGAGACGGATGTGACCGAATCCCCTTGACTTGTAGACTCTCCTCCGTTCCTGGAGCCACGATCACTAGTTCCTCCATTCAATCCCGAACCGCCCTTGGAATGGACTCCTTGGCTGCCAGTACTAGAACCAGGTCGTATAGTTGACCCGGTTCTGGAGCCTCCAGTCTGCTGCGAACCTCCGCCAGGCCTGTATCCTCCGTTCGCTGTGCTGTTTCGGTAGCTGCCGCCGAACGAACCTGGCATACCGGCTGACCCAGAACCGACTGAATTTGAGCCGGAGGACCCGGGGGCACTCAAGTTACCCTTGATTCCGTTGATTCCGTCGCTGGCCGCGTTTCCATTATTGATGACATTTCCATTACTACCACTGCCGACGCTGTTTCCACTGGGGTCCTTGGCGTCACTGACACCATTGCAGTCCTTGTTGGCAGTGTTGGAAGTTGCACCTGCACTACCAATACTGCTCGCGTTTCACTGCTCTCCTGCGTTGCCGCTGCTGGGACTAGTATTGCTGCTTTGGCCACTCGCTTTAGATCCACTCTGCTCTTGGAGGACTCCCGAAGATCCCAGAACGCCTCCAACACTACCTCGTGAAGATGTGCCTCCTGTTCCTAAAACGCCGCCCCTTGCTGCCGGAGCCGCCGAGTGAGAGCCCACCAACCGATTTCGTGTTCTTTCCCAGCGAATTGCGAAGATCATACAGTCGACCTTGTATCTGACCTTGGAATTTGGGAGGAAATGAAGAGATAGAAGTCGCGAGGTTGCCCTCTGCGTTTTGAAGAACACTGAGGACCCCGTCAATCGCGACACCAAACGGCGTCTTGGACAGGGTGCTACCACTACCTCCGAGAACGGTAAGGAGGTTTTCTTGGGATTTATGAAGCTGAGACATTAGCATCATTGTAAAACTATCGATCCGGGTCAAAATTACCCGAGTAATGCCTGATATACCTGCTGTTGGGCGTCCTCGCCAAAGTTGGCATTCTTTCCGCAAGTAGCAGCTTGTCCTACTCCAGGAACGGTATTTTGTAAACCACCGACGCCATTGACAATGGCGTTTAAGCCACCACCAACCGAGTCGGCGCCCGCTTGGATGGCATTTCCTAGATTATTGAGACCGAGTCCATTCGTGACGCCAGAGATCAATTGACCGAGGCCACTGCTGTTCAGTGTACCGCCTTTTTGGCTTTTAGTGGCTCTAGTACCTGCCGAATTTGTCGCGCTACCAAGTCCAAGACCCTTTGTTGCTCCCGAGATCAGCTGGCCGAGTCCGTTCGCAGAGGTACCTTTCTGGCCGCCTCCCAGCCCTGCTGAAGCACCTCCATTGTTGAGACCGAGTCCCTGTGTTGCAACAGAGAGAAGCTGGGCGAGTCCTCCAGTCGCAGAACCCCGACTGTAGATCTTCCCGTGCCAGACTGGCCAGATAGTAGACCTCCCAAACCATTGACCAGGTTGGTAGCACCGCCAGCCAACCCAAGGCCGCTGTTTGCACCAGAATTGAGCTGTCCTTCTCCTCCAGAAATTTCGTTTCCTACTGAATTGGCGGCACCTCCGAGCCCAAGGCCTTCCGTTACTCCCGAAACTAGCTGACCGAGCGCATTCGTAGTCGACTCCGGAGACGAGATCACCCCGGCACCAATCGGTCCATTGCCATTTCCAGCATTTAAAGTGCCGCCCAACCCATTTATTAGGCCATTGACACCTCCCGTTAATCCGCCAACCAAGTTATTTGCCGCACCTTCGAGTCCAAGACCGCTGTTTGTGCCCAAATTCAATTGGCTAGAACTGGTGGGAATGCCGTTGCCTGCAAATTTTGTCCCGCTCTTGAAGCTGAGGCCAGAAAGTAGTTGCCCGACCCCATTCCCGACACCAGAAAGAAGCTGGCCGAGAAAATTCGCAGATTTTCCGGGTGACTTGCTTCCACCGGCATTCAAAGAGCCGCCTAACGCGTCAATTGTGCCTCCAACATTTCCAGCCAAACCGCTAACCAAGTTGCCGCCCATGTCCAATGCGCAGCCGAGGCCCTTGGTCAGGCCTTCAACACTACCAGCCAGCCCATTGACCAAGTTGCCTGCACCGGTGCCAAAGAGCCACCCAAGCCGGTTGTAAGGCCACCAGAGTTGCCAGTCAGACCACTGGCCAAGTTACCTCCACCGAGGTTCATAGATCGGCCCAGACCGCTTGCAAGATTCCCCACGCTTCCAGCCAGGCCGCCCAACCCACCCGACTTTCCACCTTGGAAATCGCCAGTTGCGCCGCCCGGCCCTCCAAGGCTGATTCCGCCCGTGATAGACTGACCTTCCCGCAAGTTTTAGAAACAACCGTCTTGCAGTTCTCGCAACTGAGAGTGAATATATGTTAAAAAGCACAAAAAGTGCCAAAAGTATGACAGTGTCTCAAAATTAGCTTCCACGTGGAAGACCCTGCGATCTTGCCTGACAGCAGGCTGGTGATACAGGAATGTGCCAGCCACTCGGGTGAAATTCCTCCCGTAGTGGCTTAGTCTGTGTTTGAACTCGAAGAAATTATGTTTGGTATATGAATCGAATATAAGATTATTTGGCCTCTGTGCCATTGTGAGACTCGTGGAGCAGTTTGTTGCCTCGCTTAGTGCTAGCTGTAAAAACGTAAGAGGAAGCGAGGCATGCCCGCAAAACACTCGAAGTACATTTCGCATGTATATAGAAAGAAGTATTATATGTTAAAACCTCATGTCAAAGTAGAGGCTCCAGTGGACCGATGTTGTATGAGGCGTGCAGCTCATTCGGCGCTTGACTAATAACCCTGGGAAGATTGGTACTACTCCAGCCTGTGGTGCAGAAGCCGCTAGCGTGAAAGCCGCGGATGGGTGAATTATCCCAGTAGTGGAACTGAAATTGACAAGCTAACTTGATTTCTTGTATCGTGTGCTAGCATTGGCCCGGAAAAAGCGGGAGAGGTAGTGTTGAACCTGTGTTTTGATCGAGAGCCTAGATGCCGGTTTTCAAGGGCATCTGGCCCAAAGTAAGGCACGAGAAGCATGATCCAGTAAATCTCACACATAAATATATGTTTAGAAATTATTTGCAAGACGCCAAGATCTTCAGGTCCCTTCCCCGCACCTCCTGTCATACTGCCCGCACTCCAAGCAAGTTGTCGTGACCGCAGAACATGAGGAAACATCAGTTAACAGCCAGCGGAAACTTTCGCGTAAAGTAGCACTAGTTGGTCGCTATTCACGCTTCGATAAACTCCCAAACTGGAGTGCAGAGCCGCAGCACGTCTGGTAGGCTGCGAGAGTGCAGAAGCTCACCCAGGCGTATTATCGCGTGGAGTGCTCCGAGACGCAGAGGGAAAAGAAAAGGTCTCTCTGCATTTCCATTTTCTCCGACGGAGGATCAATTTGACAAATGGATTAGATGTGAATGATCAACATGTGTTTGCATCAACCGACGTCCGGCGTAATGGCTAACTTGAGTGTCTCAGGCTTGGCCCGGATATAGTAGCGCGCTTGTACATTTCTACTGGAGTACCAAGACCGCCGAACAAGTTCTCAAGAAGAAGGCGCTACAAATAAAGCATCAGATAATAATTCTCACTCGATTATAATAGATGAGAAGTAATAAGAAACGATGCACGTCTTTGTAGAGCTTCTATATTCAGCCTTGATCATAGTAGTAGGCAGGCTGTGTCACGCAGGGCAGTTTCTAGTCATAGAGGTAATTGGTTGATTGGTTGAAACTAGTACTATAGGCGCTCGTACGCCTAGAGACACCCTAAGGGGGTAGCTCCCTCAATTTACGGATAAATATATAGAAAATAACACCTTTTATAGGATAGTACCTCTAGTACAGTCACTACCTATACCTATACGTAACACACC
>JARDXD010001485.1:0-36563 GCA_029218145.1 Aphanocladium album
GACGGCTCTGGCCTGATGTACTCTTTTTCTCTTGCAGTGTGTTGCGGTTGTGGCTGCGAGTAGCTAGTGCGGCACGAAAGTTTGTATTGCGTAAAAAGTGCGGGAGGCGTGTGCTTGACAGGGCAAGGATGAGGAAGAAGCCGGGTTGCCAACTTTCAAGAACCAGCAATAAGAGAAGCAGAAAAATCTGTCGGTTCCCACGGAGGGTTTTTGAAGATTTTGAAATTGGCAGAGCAGACAGCCGCGGGCAAAGAATCGGACAGCCCGGAAACCAGCAATGAAATAAAATTCCTATGCGGGCAAAACAGACTCTGAAAGCAGCAACGTGATGCTTTGGCGCTCGAGGTGTAAATCCAAGCTGCTAGCGGCGGGGAGTAAAAAATTGTGCCTGCGGAGAGAGAGGGGGGCGTGTCAGGCCTTGTGCTCGAGTGGCGCCAAAAATAAAAAAGGACCCAAAAATGGTACAAATAAAATAAAAAATCCTAAAAGGCTAGGCTGTGTCCAGTGGGCAGACTGTGGACAGGGCTGTGCGACCAAGGCACCGGGGCACGATATTATATCGGAACCGAGGGTGGTTGAGAGCAAAGAGTATTGTTCAAGGCTCGTATATGGGCCTCTTCTTTGCGAATAGCCTGCTTTGAGAAAGCAAGGGCGTGTGCTTTGCAGTTTTCGATGATTGGATATTAATTTTTCTTCCCAATGTTTTGTAACAGTAGTGCGGTTGGGTGACCCGGGATATGCAAGGCGGTCGGTGGTGGTGTTGTACTTTGTCCACGATGGTAACAAAGAACAAAAAAGGCCAACGGCGTGTCGTTAACGAGGATGCAATACCGTTGCAGTGCAGACTGTGCGTCGAGCTGGCGTGGCGTCTGGCAGCTGGTCTTTTTTTTTTTGTTTTTTTAAATTAGGCCGAAACACTTTTACCGTTTGACGGGCAAGAAGAGTTTAATGGTAGCTGGACGCGGGGAAAGCAGACGGCGTCGTCGTCAGTCGTCGAGGTCTTGTCTGGATCGATCGCGTAGTGGCTGGGTGGTGGTGGTGGGATGGAGCAAAGCGGGTAGCAACGCAACAGGTAGCTGGGCCAGTATAACAACGGAGAGTATAGGCCGAAGGAGGTTTGTGCTTGTCTGATGTAATTGACAAGGCAACAGCGGGTGGAGGGATGGTAGCAGCGGTAATAGATCAGCTGCAGGTCTATAAAAAGAAGTTGTAAACTTGGTCGGTCACGATGGAACCAGTTGTGTTGTGATGAGTTGTGATGAGTTGTTGAGAATGGAATCAGATATCGTGTCGCCTTCGGGTCATATATATACAGAGACATTCACATCTACACCGTAAATGAACTGAGTATCAGACACTAACCCGGGATTCTACGAGACATGTAGTAAGCCTGCGGTATTCAGAGACCCGGTAGTCCGGAAAGAGGCGATCTAGAAGCCCATTTGACAGTTGCCCTTTTCTTCCCCTAGCAAAAAAAAAAAGGACAAACGGGGGGGAAGAGAAACTTTGGCCTACCAGCGCTTACACGTTTTCCCGAACCCATGGGGAGAGAATAGGGATGGGGCCGGCAGAGGAACAATGGCAAATGTCGGCGTCATGAGCCCATCATGCCAGCGAAAAACAGGCACTACGGGAACCACGGTGGGAGGCTGCTAGCGCTGGTTCGTCCCTGCGAAGAAGCGGGAGCTCTCGTCTCATTCGCGGTCTGGACGCGGGGAAATGGCACACTAGATTATACCACACCCGTTTTTCGACTACGACGGGCCGTCTTTTGCTAGACGGCAAAGCTGGATTTGGTCTTTTTGTTTTGTCCCTCGGTATAGTTGGTTGTCTTGGTTAGAACCCTTGCCCAGGCTATGCATGGCCATTGGCAGCGCTCGCAACGCCGTCGCTTGGAAAGTCTTCCATTCCAGCGGGCGCATGTTGTATAAACATGATGCGCCAAGCGTGGCTTTGCTAGCGTGGGCTGTTTGCTTCAATACTGAACCGACAGGTCAAGAGTCATTGTGAGCTCCGAGTCGGAGACCGGTGGCAACGAGCGAGGCTAGCTGGGGGGGTGTAGTTACTGTAGGTATACGGAAGAAGAAAAGCCAACAAGTAATACGAATTAACGCCGTTTAGTTTCACAATGATCCCCGTCAAAACCATCACGAGGGGATGCAGAAATTGGCAATAAGAAATTCTGGCGACGATTTTGTGCAGAGCCGTGTCCAGGACCCCAGACCAGTGGTCTGGACACCTTTTTTTTTTCGTCAGATGACGGCCGCCGACCCGAATTTGGGGGGAGGCGCAGTTGGTTCCACAGCGCGTCTCTGCCACCCGGGGACAAAATGGTATTAGAGGCCCGGCCGTCAAACTACTGGTATGGTGATGATTATGATAGGAATTGGCAATTGCGCAAGAAAAAGAATAGGAGATTACGAGACAAGGCTATTTGGTCAGTGAAAGTACCAGTACTGAATATTCCCCAGAATCCTTGCAGCCCATGTGGCAACGGTGTAAGCAGTAAGCTGTTTTTAGCAGAAGGTGTTTTGCTTGGTGGCCTCAGGTACCTTGCAGTGGCCTAATCCGATGCGCCCAATTTCGACCTGACCGACGCAAAAGTACGCTACCCACGAGGGCAGACCCCTTTTAAAATTATAAAATAATTATATAAATAATGAGAGTGTATGTATAAATGTACCTATAATGCAGGGAATAATTAAAATGGTGCCCGGGGAGAAAAAAAAATGGTTGCGCACATCTGAACGAGTACCACACTGGCAATGTCGCCGCGCCAGAGAAAACAATAGCGTTGTCTAGCCCACGAGGCTTCTTCCCCACGAGCAAATGTACGTACCCGCCGCCAAAATTCCCACGTAAAAATTCCCAGCCGACCACCTGACCGGGTGCACAGGTAGAAAACTCAGACCAGCCATGGTTTATTAACTAACTAGTTGGAGAGCAAAAAGCCTGGGGGCCAACCGCTGCCCAAGTGGCGCGCCCCCCCGTCGTGGGGTCTAAGCCACCTGGGACTATTCTTGGGCAGCGCGCCTGGTTTGTCGTGCTTTACGAGAAGCTTCATCCGCGAGTCGTTGAAAGGATATAATAGAGTCAGAAAAGGGCGTATACGAGTGGCAAAAGCTTGCACCTATTCTCACAAACTTGAATGAAAATTCTACAACCATTTTCGCAGCAGTTGACGCGACACATGGCAACTTACAAGAGGCCGCCTGAAAGAAAATTCACAGCGCCCGTTTAGGTCTCCCCCCCCCCTGGCGACAGGCAGCTGGGGCGGTCCTTGTGCCTGTTTCGCTGCCCACTAAATTTCTTCACACCCACTGAAAGCTGCTCCCCGCAAAGCCAAGTTTGGTGGATGCACACGCCCCCCTCCCCTTGTACGTGCATTCAGACCGTATGCGGCTCTACCGTTCCGACTTTTTACGAGAATTAAAGAAAATAAATAAAAGAAAAAAAGAGCCTGAAATGTAGCAAAATTGAGAATTTTGATAAACGGTGCTAGTGTGGCGGCCGGTGGGATATGAAACACTGACGTCGATTGTAACCGCGGCTTGCGCCGGCTTTTCATTTTCTGTACTTGCTTCTTGTCTAATGTGGTTTCTTGCGAAATTGACCGAAACATGGATCGTGGGAAAATCGGCCACGAAATTTCGAGTACCACCTCGTCTCGGCTTCGTTGTGCCGTAATGGTACACTTTGGCACGAAAGAAGAAAAAAAGTAACATGACGGCTGTTTCACGATGCTGTACCCCCATATGTACACTACTCGCGCGTCTGTGGTCTCGGCGAGGCTGGGCCAACCTCCGACTTTGCCCGTGGTGACTGGCTCCAAAGGCGGGGGGGGGCTTGTGCATGCAGCCAACACTTGCATATCACAAATAAATGTATTTTTTTTCTTCCCTAAAGACAAGGGCGTGTGGTGTTTGTTTTCGCCCCAAATTCCAAAACGGTCTGGATTTTCGTTTGATACCAAGACACTACTTTGCCCACCAGCTAAAGCCGCTGCTGTGCGACGCTTTTCTACGGCCGGGCTACGTATACCATGCAAGCCACGCTTCCCTTGGTATTTTCACTTTTATATTTTGTCATTCGCTCATCATTAATCATTATTCATGTTGCAGCTGAAGAATGAGCAGGCTGCAGGCTACAACATGTACTTTCCGAAATGGGCAAGCCAAGCAAACAAGGGTTATTTCCAGCTCCGTCGCTCAGCGCTGCACGCCACCACCACTAGTTACCACCCTCTACCACGTATTTGCCATCAGCTGTGCTACATCACAAGGGCTGGCTTTTTGCCTCTTTTTGTTTTATATTTGCGCGATAACCGATAACCTTGTTTTACTTTTACAAACCCTGGTCTAATTTTCTGATGCATCTTTCCTGTTCCACGACATGGACGGCAGAAAAGTTGTACGGCTGCGCTGCCGGGTAAGCAATGTCCCGCCACAGCCATGCAGCAAACTTACAACGACTTGCCCTGCCATGTCCTCACGACATCACACCCTTTATCCATTTACAAAAACACAACCGCAGCTTGAAAAAAACAAAAAATAAAAATAAAAAATTCCGGCAGCTGTCATCCGCCACTTTGCCATGCACCTCTACCCGACTGCAACATACCATGCATTCTTGGCTCTGGGCAGACACTTGCACCTAGTAAACTACCAAAATGCCCAACAGTAGAAACGTTTGTCAAATCCTCGTACATGAATTCTCCTCACCAAAACCTCAAGCTCGGGAATCATCCAGCTCTACTCTGAAAGAAAAACTGCACCAGACGGCCTGCCAACAGAGGCCCTCTCTTCCCGCCTGTCGAAAATCACTGGTCGTTTCTTGGCCGCCACGACACTACCAACCATCAAACCCGCCCGCTCTTGTCTCTCGATACTCAATCTCGTTCACACCCCATCTTCTCCAACAAAGCCCGCGCCGGCCGTATCGACGCCAGGCTCTCAGGCATTCACACACACACACACACACAGACGTACGAATCGACGGGTACCTGGATTTGCCTATTTTGGTGTTTTGACTTACCGTTTTCTCCATCATCAGCCCACACACGCACACACCGTACCGTTTTCTCCCACCGTTTCCTCCTCTCCTCATCTCGCAATCTTCCGTATGATAGCCTCGCTCCGTTCCCGATACAACATCTTCCGTCCTATCTCTTGTATGCTCAACCGCCCCCGTGTGTCTTTTGCGTATCTTCTCCCCCCCCCCTATCGCGCTTATACGCACACCCGGGCTGCCTAACAAGATCGTCTTTACCACTTCTCTCCCGTCCCGATCCGAGACGGACCATGCGGCAGGTGAATGATACTCTCCCTCTCTCTCATTGTCACCCTCTTCTTCCCTATCTCCTCCTATCTTTGTCTTTTTGTTAAGACATTCCCTATCAACATTTTCCCTTACACTGCCTCTTTTTTCTTGCCTCATTGGGCAGTTGTAGCTCGCTCCCTCGGCACGCTGCCGCCTTGACCATTTGCACATGTCAAGAGACTCCCCCTCTTATGAACAAACCCAGCCCAAACTGTAAACCCGTTCCTATCCATCCCGGTTCTCCCGTCCCGCGTTGCATCGCATCTTTTTTTTTAATTCAATGGTCACCATTCCTTCCTACCACCAAACAACACACGCCCCCCTTGCAAAAATAACTGGCAACGTATCCCACCAAAACCCGCTCGCCAAAAATCCACTGTAGTCCACTCTGTAATGGGCCTCTCTGGCAGAGCCTCTCACCCCTCCCCGCTTCCGTTCTGGGTCTGCTTGACCGTCTCGGTTCGCGGCAGAGCCTCCTCCTTCTGCTGCCAGCATTTTCTCTCCCTCATGTTTAATGCTTCCCCGGTTCATTTTCGTCTTTGCAGGGCTACATGCTCTATTGCCGTCCATTACGTTTTTAATGGTCTCTATTGCACGCTGCCCGCATCCTCCCGAACGTAAAACGACAGACAGCGCACGCACACGCCCTTCCCCTTGGGTCGCAATATTGTATTTTCATCGGGTTTTCTTTTCCCATCTTGTCCGTGGGTTTCAATTTGGGTCATGCAGCTTTGCCAGGATTTCCTTCCCCCTAGCCCTCATTTCGTCATTGAAGTCATCGTGAACCATGCGACATGGGGCCAACCCACCCCGTCTACCCCTGCCCCCGTGTAGTATCCCATGGGCAAAGAACGTCTTGCAGCACAAGACTGCGACTACGTGCATAAGGTCGCTGCGGGAGTGAGTGACTCCTTCATTTCCCGGCCTCCGGTGTGGCATGAAATGCTGTCACGTCCTCTCCCGCCTTGTCTCCCGTGTCTCGGCTCCGGTCACTCGCTCCGCTTCCGACTTCACCCCGCCGCCTCAACACCCCTGCTACACCAGACACACACTTCCTTACGCACGGCACATGCTTTCGGCTAGTTGTCATGCATCATCTATTCTTGATTGAAAAAAAAAAAGTCGTCTTCCCGTCACCTATGAAGCTACCTAAATCATTCATCGTGCTCCCGGTAGCATTATCCCTTGACGCGATGCTTAATGCTTTTCTTTTGGTTCCCTCCTCCTTCTTGTGTAATCATCCCATTTGTGTCCCATATATCATTCAGTTTCGCCGTCGCTACGTACATTTTACTCATCAAGGATCAGCTTCGTAATCTTACCAATGGCAATAGTTTGTCCCTAAAAACCAGGTTAGCATCGCTTTTCCTCTGCGGCTAGTCAGTCTTGTATTTACCTGGTCACGAAGCGTGAAGCGGCCCATCTGGGGGTAGTCCTCGAAGCGCTCGACGCAGACAGCGCCGGCGCCACCAATCACCTGCATGCGGGCAATGATGCTGTCGCCCTTTTTGGCGTGCGTAGGAGGCAGCTTGCTCTTGCGGTTGGTTCCCTTCTGCAGCTTGTGCAGCAGGGCGGAGAAGGTAACCTCCTCAATGGCAGAGTGCACGTGGAGAACACAGTTGAATCCAGAGGTCAAGATGCTCTTGAGATCCAGGATTCTGATTTGAGCCTCAAACTCGGAAACGCAGTGCACCAGACGCTTCGGCGAGCACAGGACAAAGCCGGGGAGAATCTCTTCTTCCTCAATGCCCTTGAGACGCAGACGAACCTGGTCACCACACTGCAGCACTGAAACTTCCTCTTCCTGCTCTCCGAACAGTGCAGACAGTTCAACATTCTGCTTGCGAGGCATCATGACCAGGTTCATGCCCTTCTTGATAACACCAGCCTCAATCTTGCCATCCACCATGGTTCCCAGATCCTTGTACTTGGCGTTGACAGGCATCATGAAGGGCGCGTTGACCTTGCGCTCCAGAGCAGTCATGCCGTCCAGGTACTCGAGTAGAGAGGGGCCCTCGTACCAAGGAGCCTTGCCCTTGGGCAGACGATCCTTGATGTTCATGCTGGTCTGAGCGGCGACGGGCATGAAGAAGACATCATTCTTCAGGTTGTAGCCAGTTCCCTTGAGGAACTGAGCGAGCTTGGTTGTGCACTCCAGGTAACGGTCGTGCGACCACTCGACGGTGGGGTCGTCCATCTTGTTGATGACAACAATGAGCTTGTTGACACCCTGTGTCTTGGCCAACATGGCGTGCTCACGAGTCTGACCGCCACGCTCGAAGCCGGTTTCGTATTCACCTTTTCTGGCAGAAATGACCAGAATGCCAACATCAGCCTGGGAGGCACCGCCAATCATGTTGGGGACATAGGTCTTGTGGCCAGGAGCGTCGAGAATACTGTATCGGCGCTTCTCCGTCTCGAAGAAACCACGTCCGACCTCGACAGTCTTACCCTTAGAACGTTCCTCCTTGGTCAGATCCATGACCCATGAAAGATACCAAGTCTCACGACCGAGGTCCTTGGCCTCCTTCCTGTATTTGTCCATGGTTCGCTCGTCAACCATGCCGGTAGCGTAAAGAATCGAGCCACCAAGGGTGGATTTACCAGCATCGACGTGACCAATGAAAATGACGTTAATGTGCTCCTTGCCATAAATCTCCTTGAGAGTCTCGTCGTCAACGTCGGCAGCCTGCGCTTTGGCGACGGCATCAGCGTTGTGTTGAGCCTTTTTCTGTTCGCCAGACGGGCTTGAGCGGCCAGACGAGGGAGTGGGCGAGGTACGTCCGCTCGACGCAGTAGTCTTCTCTCCGGTCTTCTCAATGGCCTTTGCAGCCGTAGTCTTTTGTCCGGCCTCCGGCTTGTCAGTAGGCTCTGGCTTCGTCTCAGACTTGTTCTCGGTCTTTGCCTCAGCCTTGGCCGGGGTAGCCGATCCACCGATGGAGAGCACCTTGGCAACCTTGGGCTTGGCGGGCTCACCACCGATGCTTAGAACCTTGGTGCCACCTTGCTTGGAAGCAACGGGCTTGGGTGCGCTGGAAGCCGCCGAAGCCTGAGCAGCGGGAGCCTTGGGAGCTTGAGGCTGCTGCTGCTGCTGCTGGCCATACTGGGGGTATCCTGTATCACTTGTAAGCCACAGAAAGGCCAAACATACGTGCTGTGAAACAAACCTTGCCCTTGGTTGTATCCTTGGCTGAAGTTGCCGCCGTAGCCTTGCTGTTGCTGCTGGTTGTACTGGCTGAATTGTCCTCCTTGGCCCTGGCCGTACTGAGGATAGTATCCCTGCTGGTAGTACTGTTGCTGGCCGCCGTACTGCTGACCGTATCCTCCACCATATTGCTGATTGGGAGTGAAAGACTGAGCACCTGGCTGGAAAGACGAAGCGCCGGGCTGGAAAGAAGAGATGCCAGGGCGGAATCCACCCTGCTGCTGCTGGTTGGCGTTCATGTTGAGCTGCTGCTGAGCCTGACGGGAGAGGTTCTCGTCCTGAGCCGACGGGTCATCTTCCCAAGAGTTGAGGTTCGACATTTTCGCGGCGTAGGTGAACAGGTGACCTGTTTATGCTGTTGCGATCGAGTAGTGGGGAGAAATTTGATTCGCGCTTCTCGATGTTGATATGTCGACAAATCCGGCTGGTTCGTCGCGAGTCGTTTCGTTTGCCACAGACAAGAGCTGCTCGAGCAAGAATATATGCTTGGTCAAGCGAGCTAGGTCCTTCGAGCAGAGTGACTCAGTATTGAAGCCTGACTGCTGATTATGCCTGGGCTGAAGAGGTTGCGTGGTGAAAATTCGAGCCCCACCATGAGACGGTCGCGGGGATGTCAGTGGAGGGGCAGTACAGTAAGGTGCGCACTGTCAGCCTAAACTTGTACAGCGGACGTGGGTTTGGCCGTGAACGGATACCCGAGAAATTATAAAAGAATTAGGCAGCTGACCAACTTTGACTGCTAAAAATACGAGAATAATCTGCCCATCAGCTTTTGTAGTCTCTTCGCGTGACTTTATGGTGCGTCTCATCCCACCTTTGTTCTACGTGGCGGTACGCGGAGGGGTAGCTTCAACATTCGCACTGTATAGTCACTCGTTTGCGCCAAGGCAGAAGTGAGTGAATGCTTGATCTATGGAACGCCGAAAGAGTCATCGGCATGAAAAAAGAGCTCGGTTTCTGGCCTCCTACAATCAACAGGGTTCGGATGGAAGGCATCCATCATGGAACAATTTCTTTCAATGATTGGCGTGCAGGCCGTCAAGCTCGCTGTCAGATCAGGCATCGTTTTCACCTCGACTTATGCGTTGAAACAATACTCACACCTGTTAACGACGGTGGAGGACGCGAAACTCTCCGACGAGCTCAAATCTCTCCAAAATGATCTTGATCGTAAAATAAAGGTATTTGATTCGATTTTCCGTTTGTCCTGAGCGGAGGTTAAGGGAAGGTCCTTAGCTTGCCAGCTAACATGGTTTAGATAATCACCCCGGCGATAAATTTAATTGAACTCAGATCCGGCCAAGGTAATAGCGCTCTAGAATCAGCAGTGGCGCTTACGGCCTCCATTCAAAAAGAGATGATCTTGCTTGGTCGCAAAATTACATCTCTGGCTTCACTTCAGTCTGACCAAGCAGCGATCCGGCTTTTGATTGCCGACATCAGCGGACTAATAGGGCAGATAAACGAAAGCATACCACTGCTCCAGCTAGCAATTTCGGCATCCGGGGAAACTCTTTCGACTGGCTTGCCTGATTCCGTTTCGCCATCACGGATGTTGCAGGCCAGCGCCTTTCTGATGATTGCTGACAGCCAGTTTACGGCCAGCCCACAAACGACGGCCCAGGTTGGACCAGATTTTGTCGTCTCGGTGTACATGATTTTCAAAGGCTACTCCTACGAACCGCTTAGACAGAGAAACGGTCACAGAAGCTCGCAACATCCTGGCGCCACTGGTATGCGAAAGCCGGTGTGGCAAGAGGTCTTGCACAAAGCGCGACTGAGTCTCCACCGCCAGCCGAATCTACCAGCCCGAAAACAAAGAGATGGGCTACTGGATTCTTCGGAGTATTCCTACTATCTCGAAATTAAAGAAGACAAAGACGATGGGCGACTGCACCATGATGAAGAAAGTGCTGAAGAACGCAGTAAATCTGATCTGATACCGGTTACAGAAATCACTAAGCTGCTGTACACAAACTCTGCAGCTATTCTCAATATCAAAGACGACTTGGAGGCATATAGCAACCCCATACTGTTACTAAAGAGAGAAACACGCCAGGTACCTTGCTGCAACACGCTAGACTATGGCAGCACACCAGAGTTCGACTCTTCGGATGATGACACGCAGCATCTCATAGACTGTCAGATTTTCAACGAATGCAACAACGCAAAATTACAAGCTCCAAATAGTAGTTCGAGCTGCCACCCACCACACAAGTCTCAGTTTCCATCTTGCCTTGACCCCGAGTGGATTGCTTTGGAAATGTATACTGCAGATGCGTCTGATGAACCTAGATGGGACGAAGATGACGCCAATGGTGAGCAATCTGATACTGAAGATTCGGAGTCAGGCGTTGGTCAAGTTAGGGATATCGATGGCGCCGTGAGGCAATTAAGTTCGCTCAACATCGCCACTGAATCTGTTTGTTCCGAGCACCACGAATGCAATGGGAGCAATGCATCAGTTCGTCGTTCTGATACCAGTGCTATCGATGGAGAATCAAGCAACCTCGTCAGCATGGTTACCACATCGCTATCACTTCTTGAGCTTGTCATCAGATTAGCGGTTGCGCAGGAAACACAGCAGATGTCTCATCTATCTATCCCTGATCACATTTTGACGTCATTTCTGAATGGCAAAGTGCAGCCAAGCGATGCAGGAGGTAGTAATAGCTAAGCCGGATCAGCCGTTGAGATGATGATACGATACCACCCGGGGGACAATGAAAGCCAGCGGTCCAAACGACACTGGTAAGAACCTTATAGATTATTATCTCTTAGATTTGATTATACATTTATCTTTCTTATGTACTTAATTTCTGTTATATATTTCCTCTTGCCTGTTCTTCTGAGACCGGCTCGATTTTTTTGTCCCCTGGTGTATGCGTCAAGCGGCTGCTTGGCCGGGGCTGATATGCAGAGCGCGGACAACTTAGCGCAGCTCGAGTGTGTATTGTACAGACGAATAGTTTCAGCGAAACCACCAGTTTACAGATGCGTTCAAGTCTCCGTCTATCCCCTTGCTTTTGACTGAATGCCACCACCCTTCTGGTACAAAGAGCGCGTCTCCAGCGTGAAGCTCTGCTTCACACATCTCTTCAATGGACTTTTCAGGACGCCAAACTGCCTCATGAAGGATTTCGCGTTCCTCTCCTTCCATCATTTCCGTCCCTCGCATGCGGCTGCTCCCCTGCAAACGAAGCTTTATTTGGACCTGCATATAAAGCTGTTCACCCAACTTGGGAGGGAGAAGCCTCACAACTTTTTGGTTGTAGAGCTGGCAGAACAAGTTCGGATTGGGGTCACGATGCAGCGGCGTGTATGTGGGCTCAGTGCCGAGCCAAATTGAGGAGCTGTACACATCACCCTTGCCCGCCTCCAAGACCAGCTTTGGGGTCGGTAAATCTTGAAGTAGCTCTGCTGGGAGATCTGCGAGGAGTGACTGCGCAATATATAGCTCTACAGTGCTCTCTCCAGCTCCTATCCTAAGCTGATTAAACTCCAATGCTTTGTGCAACAGCTTCAGCGGCGCGAAAAGCTGGAAGAAGCGACCACCTGGAGAGCCGGCCACTGTCGAGTGTAAGATGCCAGCGATTATTTGATCTCCCATATCCTTACTCGCGACTAATGATTCGCAGAATGCGCCAATGGCCTGCAGCTTTTCTTCTGAGGCGCCTACAACCTCATAGGGAAACGGCAGCTGATGAAATTCGTCGAGCTGCCTTGACAAGCTTCCCCTCGTGCTACCGGAGCCTAGAGTCGGGCCATGAAACCATTTATTTAGGGCAGGTATAGTCGTTGTTGGGGATCCATGGTCTTGCCGAAAAAGAACTGGTTTCTTCTCCGCAAAGGCGCCGTGCTGAAATGATTGGATGCTATCCGCTGTGGTATCCCATTGTAATGTTTGTACAGGTTGTACACTGAGCCTGCGGCTTGCGCTGCTGTGAAACTGCCTCGCCGCCGAACGCCAGATAGATATGCAAAGCTTCATATCTTTCAGTCAATACATCAAAAACACAGAAAAGAAATTCGAGGGTGTGCTGTGCTCACTTTATGGTTAAAAGCTGTTCGATATCCTCCCCAGCCAGGCAGTACTGCTGGTTTCGCGGAAGCCGGGTAAACCAAGCCTCCGCCAGCAGCGTGAGTGGGAGTCGCGGCGTCTTTCGCCCCTCCCCACCGCAACATCCCACCACTGTTATCAAAACGCCAATTTACGCAGTTTCAGCAGCCTTATCCCAGCAACCCGACCGAGTGGAGGAATCGCCTTTGTCGCTTTGGCGGTGCGCACGAGAATACGCTCCTGCATAGAGCTTTCGTAGCGCCGATATCTGACCTGTACCGCGCTGGAGACGACGTGCGCTGCGAAGCCCTTACGCGTGCACCAACCACCAATAGGCACTCTAAGACAACCCGGAGCTTCAACCACCTCCCACACCCGCGCTGGCCAGACGCGAGGCCTTGCAAGCTTTTCAACGCCCATTCTCGAAACCCGTCGACCGGCGCCATGTCGACATCTTCGGCCGCGCCCGAGTCCTGGATCACCAGCTTCTGCTCGCTGCTCGGGCACGAATATTTCGCGGAGGTGTCTGAGGATTTTATTGAAGATGACTTCAACTTGACTGGCTTGCAGACGCAAGTAGACATGTATAAGGAGGCTTTGGAGGTAAGCGATGCATCATAGTCCTTCTCCATGCAGCGCAGGTGACTGACACAGTTATTAGATGATTCTCGACGTGGAACCCGAAGAGGACGACGAAGATCTCGACGAGGATGAAGAAGATTACGATAATGAATCTGCCATGGAACACGGATCCCGATTCGGCAACGAGAGAAGACATCATGCTAGAATGGCCAGTGACCTGACCGTCATTGAGTCTTCTGCGGAGCTGCTGTATGGCCTTATCCACCAGCGCTTTATCTGCTCACGGGTCGGAATACAACAGATGAGCGAGAAATACGAGCTCGGCCACTTTGGTTCTTGCCCGCGCACAAACTGTGAACAGTCACGCACGCTACCCGTCGGTCTATCCGATATTCCCGGCGAGGATACCGTGAAGCTCTTCTGCCCCGCCTGTCTCGACGTTTACGTCCCGCCCAACAGCCGCTTCCAGACTGTCGATGGGGCTTTCTTTGGCCGCACATTCGGCGCTCTGTTCCTTATGACTTTCCCAGAGTACGATCTGTCGAGACGTGGCACGGAGGTGCTCGCTTCCATCAACACACGTGTTTCAGGCGAAGAAGCTGTCGTCAACGGCATGTACGCCAAAAATATCGCCCCCGGCCTTGGTCCTGGTCGCATATATGAGCCCAAAATCTACGGTTTCAAGGTGTCGGAGCGTGCTAGAACAGGTCCGCGCATGCGCTGGCTACGAGAGAAGCCCGCCGATGTAACAGAACTGGACGAGGCTCGCATGTACCTGGAGCAGCATCCAGACTCTGAGGACGAGGATGTTGCCAACACCAGCCGTGCTATCGTGCGTAGACGGCCGCCAGGCAATGCACGTCTCCGCCAAAGGCAAAACCAGACCCAGAACGGCAGCCCGATGGCCATGTCAACCAATGGCGCAGAATCCGAGCTGTAGTATGGTGCACGACGACGCAAGAGGCTTACTGAGATTGCGGCGCGCAGAAGTCGACGATCAAACCACGTTCGCTTTGATTTTTCTTCTTCTGACGATAGCCATGATACGGAATTCGAATATTTCAAACGTCAACTGTTCCCTAACGGGCTCCCTAACGGACTCCTTAACGGGTCCCGGTGATTGATTGCGCGAGACAGATGGCGCCATTTCATGAGAGAACGAAAGCACTAAGCGAAACAAAAATTACAGGAGCGGAAATTTTGCTTCTATGCATAGACTGGGCGTTGGAACACAGGCACTACTTGAGGACAAAATGCGGGGGCACCAACCTTCTGTGGGATTACTGCAGGACAACCCTCTTTAACGTGAAAAAACAAAAATCATCATTGAAACACATTATTATTTCTCAGTTCTATATCTCGCCTCTTCCCGCTCTTCCTTTTTTTTATAACGCTACTTTTTTACTATTAGCTTGTTTATGGCGTTTACGAGGATGTTAGAGTGTTGTTGGAGCACATGGTTTTTTCCCTCTTGCTTTTCTCGCCTTTTTCTCGTCTTCCTCTTGTTTCGGTCACGTTTGGAACTGCGGCTTCGGTTGAGAGAGAGTCCGTGTCTTGTTGGGTTGGGAATTACGAACGGAAGACAAGTAGATAATGAGGATGCGCTGATTGAATACTATATATACCGGCGTGCCGCGCAAGCAGGTCCATTTTCGAAATTCCACATCTTGGCCCACGAAGAGATTGCCATTTTAACTCGAGCAGCCTTGGTAGCGTGCGCAAATGATGCCGCGCCACCCTCGGCGCATTCTCTGTACGAAACATCACAGTCACAAGATACCGCAACGCTAAACATTTCTTCTTCGTTCACGTGCTATAAAACTAGCGCTACAATTTACTTCCTTGTCGAAAATCCCAATATTCCCAGCTGTGCTCTCACCTCACACTCCCCGGTGCGACACCCTATCTCAGCGGAGAGCCCTTGCCGGGCGTCCAGTTCGCACTGGCGCCTCCAAAGCCCGGTGTGGCCAGCGTCGCGGCCTTGCGCACCGGCGTCGAGGGCCCTCCGTTTCCGTCCACCGGCAGCGGCGGTGTGTCTATGCGCTGCACGTCCTGCCCGTCCTTGCGCGGCGGCTTGAAGTTGACGTCTCGTCCGGCGCGGTAAATGTCCTGCAGCATCGGCTCCAGAATTCCGGCATCTTCGAACTCGAGGTATTTTCTATACAGCTTGAGCGCGGTGCGGGAATCTTCGATTGAATCGTGCGTTTCCATCTGGATGTCTTCCTTGAGGAGGTACCACGCCAAGAAAGCAAGCGAGAGCTTGCGTAATCTTGATTTGAGAAAGAAGAGATCAATAGTATCGATAATCTGTGCCTTGGGCACGTGGATGTTGATGACTCGGAAATCCTGCTTTAGGCCGTGTCCTAAAAACTTGCAACCCAAGTTCAACAATACCCAAAGCTTCTTGTATACCATCTTGTGAGGTAGTAGGCTGTGTTGGGAGACGCGCGGGTCTAAGTCTGATTGAGTAATACCCGAGTAAGATGTGAGGTAGTCGACGATGGGTTCTTTGATGGTAATGTAATCGTCAATAAACGGGAGTCCCTCTTCTTCACCCTGCCCTCGAACAACGGAGGCTCTGGCTAATGCGTATACAATGGGCCGGATTGTTTCTCGTTCGCCATCGGAGTTCATTTCGATTTCTGGCTGCCTGACAGCGACAAACTCTGTATCCAGCGCAATGATAGTTTCAGGTCCGGGATGCTCCGCTGGCTGTTTGAGAATCTGATAAGTTTTGCTCTCAGGAGGGTGCGGGTTGATATCTTGGTATAGAATCGATGTATCCAGCTTGTCTTTCCATGTCGAATCAATCTTGTTGTTTGCATCCTTTACTTGGAAAGCAATGACGGAGGGTACTTTCCAGGAAGGGTTGAATGTGAGAGCTTCCTCTGTGCTGACTGATCGCACCAAGAAGTCGTTGAACAGATGCCATTGGCTCTTACCCGGGGCTTCTGCCTCAGCATGTGCGACGTTGATCATCGATACCAGGTGGGGTTTCTGAGTTTGTCCGTTTTCAATGTTGATTGCCATACCAATCAAGGAGTAGACAGTAATATTATGCATGCCACGCTGGAGGTGAAGTTTCAGATCCTCGCCCTCGTAGCAGAAAAATTGGCCCTTGTCGACGATGATACCAATTTCTTCGGGAAGCCAGCCTGGCGTAGACCATAACAGGCGGTGCTCAGGGCTATTGATCGCCGTATTCAGAATAAGAACCGCCGGCACGCTGTGAATGGTCTTCTTTGTCGCAATGTTCTTATATTTGCTGCATTTTCCACACCATCCCTTTGATGTGGTTTCTCTCTCCACGCTGTTCTTAAGAACCTGAGAGAAAGTTACTCTCGGCATCTTGGCAACGTTGGATTGCGTCTTAGGCGAAGGATACAACAAATCATTAACCAGAGTCGAGCCGGGGCGTGTATACTCGCTGCGGCAGGATATACAGTTAATGGAGCTGGTCGCGGACGTAGAAAGGACCTGCTCCATCGGTCCAGATGTGCCCTCTATGAGTCGGAAATCTTGCACAATCTTGTCAAGAAGAAATCGGGTCAAACCTTGCAGCATCATGTTCAAGGAGGAGCCCCGCGGATCTTCCTCTAGGAGGCCCAATGCACCGGCTTGAGGTTGGTTGCTGAGCGTCTTGAGAAGATTGGTTGCTTGGCAGATGGAGCCTTCTGCTTTCTGAAGCATGTCGAATAGGTATCCCAATTCGCACAACATACAAATCTCGCTCAAGCACGAGGTCGCGGCATGGCGAAGGGCGAGATTTCGGATGATGGGGATGAAGTGCATCATCTGCAGGAGTGAATTGGCGTATGAGTTTGAAATGTGAATTTCGAGTCCCGAATACTTTGTCTTATTGTAGAATCTGTGATTGTTAGCTTATGCAATACGAGCTCAAGTCCTCGACATACCCAAAATCGAAATCATCAACTCCAAATTTGCTATACTTGATCTCCACATTCCCGTACATGGCAGGCACTTCTGATTTCTTGCTTTCGATTTCACTCTCAGCCAATGAGCTATGAAATTCATCTGCCCTGTCATCGCCAGCGCCATCTGATATGGCCGATTCGCGTGCCTTTTCGCTGAGGAACTTTGGTGCTTTGAGGCCAGCATTGACAGACTTGGTCAGGTTTCGCGTGTCCTCAATCTGGTTTCGTCTCAGACCACGTGTGTTGCGCCCATACAAAGCAAAGCCAGTAGCTTTGAGTGTAGAGAGAAACTGTTGGTCGAGTTTGGGGGGCGGTGCTCCAACGTCAGATACTAGATCCGGCCAGGCTGAAGCCAGGACATCGCGGTAGTAAGGAAGTCCAACGGTGTTCAGCGGTCTGTCGTGCATTAGTATTGAACTTATATAATCTCAACTTCAAATACTCACACTTCTGCTGACCATTCCATGGGAGGCAAACGTTCTTCTGGCGCGGCAAACTCGATGGGCGTTGCAAGATCGACGAAATGGAGCTTGGTAGGTGAACCCCACAGGTGAATGAGACATTCTGCGTCTGTCAAGGCCATACCTTCACCGGATGGCGCGATTTCAAACATGCTCAGATAGCTGATGACATTTGCTTGCCTGACATTGCTCGTATTTGGGTTCATCAGATCTACCACATGCATCTGGCCGCTCTGAGACACAACGATGCTCGTAGTAAGCATTCTTGGGTGCATGCGAACGTATGCAGCACCCGCCGGGAACGGAATTGGCGGCATAGACGACATTTTCTTGATATCAAAAACGTTGAGGAAAGGATCCAGCATATAGTTCTGACCCTGGCGCAAAGAGTACCCGCAAGTGACAATGAAGTCGTGCTGCGCATCCATATCATTGATCAGCGCTGAGTGCGCATTCCAAGATTTGACGACGGCGAAAGTCACAGGATCGAGTAGGTTGACAAGGCCATTCTGTGTTGCGGCACAAATATAACGACCGCGTTTCATGATGATATATTGGTGCTCGGTCGGGACCTGAAGTTGTCAGTTTCCATAGTGCAGCCGGCCGTGATATTCTTACCTGCTTAACGACATCACCCTTATTGAGGTCGACAACAAGCATGGTATCCTGCATTCCGGCGACAATTATTTCTGCAGTTCCTTTTGAGGTGAAGCTCATGCAGCGCAGATCGCGCATAGCTTCATGCCTATTGCCGAGTCAGCATAATGCCGTTATCCCGCGATTGCAAAATATACTTTATATGCCATATTGCTGCGCCTCTTCTCTGCGACATGTGGACATCGTTGGATCCGAGAGCGATCACGCCCTTATCGTTGACCAGAATCTGTCGGACGGGTCCCTCTGAAGACAGGTGCGCCTTGAATGATGTATAGCGCTGCAGCTCGCTTCCGACAAAAGATGTAACGCGTCCCTAGGATTGTGTAAGAATGATGTCGCATCACAATAGCGTCTGAAAGCGGGCAAATCGCACGTAATCATTTCCAGTCCATAGCAGTTCCTGTGACGTATCAAACATCATCGTCGTGACCGGTGTCGGAAGAGCGTGGACGCCCGGAGGCGGGAACTGGATGCGGGCAACCTAGAATATGGAGATTGGTCAGAATATGACGGTGTAAAGGAAGCGCGTCGTGGGCGCCGGCGTGTCGGCGCGATTGCTCGCATGCGCGTCATCGCGGCTTGGAGAGGCCAAAGTGTTGGGGTGTTGCACCATACCTCGTCCCAGTCTGCATCCATGTTGGCTGATTTCGCATAATATGCAATACCATGCTTCTTTGGAATAGCGAGATATCACTGCAATGCCACAAAGGCTTGCGAGGTGACGCACGAGAGCGCGCGATGTTGTGGTTGTCGGTTGTTGAGGTTGGCTAGTCGAGCTCCGATGTCGAGGTGGGACGCGATTAGTAGGAGCTTAGGTGGAGGGGTATCCAGTGGTCATGGCACCCTGACAGTCGGTCGATTACCCGGTACCGCGACGACGAATATAGAGTTTTACAGTGCAGGTCACCAATGTCGATGAGAAAAAATTTCATGTAAATATCGAAAATTGGATGAGAAGATTTATGCCTACTTTACCAAGATTTCTGCTAGTTCGCGAACTATCTCGCCACAAATTGGCTGAGGCGCACCGCCGCCTGTGGTTGTACTTCTACTAGTGCACCGCACAGCACATTTAGCATGGACGAAGAGTTGCACAATCCGTATTTATTATGGTAGCTGATATATTGCAAAATTTACAGAAATTACCCCATTCGGCAACTTCATGGTGTTATCTGCAGATTCCTGGTTCTTTTCGAACTCCACCCGCCACCGTGTCCCTGTTATTCGTCCAGCCTCATCCCACAAACGCTGGAAGCTCTGGCGATTGTGTAAATATGGCCGTTTCCCAGCCAATGCGACATCGGTTGGGTGCGTTGTGCCTGCATGCTTGCCGTATATGAAGCCATTCTTCATGTCTGTTCGCAGCCACGATATGAGTCGCTGCGCGGCGTACATCTGCTCCGTCCATGACAACAAGTGGAAGAAACTGTCGGCATGGACGATTGTAAAGCGGCCAGAAAGCATATCCAGTCGCTCATCATCGGGATCGAGCAAATCACCAGTGACAAAGGTGGCGCCTAGCGTATCCTTGTCACGAAAGAGAGCATAACCCAGGTTGATGAATCGAGCCTCAACATCAACGCCAAAGAGCTTGGATCCAGCCACGCCGTTGGCTCGCAGCTGTCTCAGCGCCTGTCCAAAACCACAGCCGATATCAAGTAGGCAGTCTGAAGATTTCGGAAGGGTAAGGCGGAAGAGAACCTGCCGGTAGTAGGGATCTATAGCTTCAGCCAATCGCAGGAACTTCCAGCGCCCAATAAATGGCTGTCGGGAGACATCCCAGGCAAGCTTGCGCTAACACGAGGTCAATGTCTGAGCACAAAAAAGGATATTGAAACAAGTAAAATCCTTACGATGTGCAGCAGATGGTTGTCTATATCTGCTGCTGGGATACCGCTGTAATGGTGCAGCAAGCCATATGCCGTGGCGTCGTAGCTGGGAGCGCCTTCGACGTAGGCCCACTTCTGTAGAGCCAAGATGTCCATCGGTGGCTTGCCGGAATTCAAGGGCTCAGTGAATGCGACCATGAGCCCATATGGAGATAGTTGTGGGTTAGGAATTTGCCACGGGCTATTCGGTCAGACTCATGTCATCTTGTCTGGTCGCGCATCGCACATTTTGTTGCTGAACTGTCGATTCGAGAACAAGGGGGATAATAAGCTCAGCGGAGCGCCCCCAAAACTAAGGTTACCAGCGCGGCTCTGCGGGCGCTGCCCACGGATCCGGGTGACTAAGCAGATCTGGCCGACACACGCCTGCAGTAGAGCCAGGCTGCAGAAAAATTCTTCCACCTCCGTGGTCTGATCGCAGCGCACCTAAAAATTACACGCTTCACGGCGCCGAGTTCTTCCTATTCCGTTGTGCGCGCGACGGGTCCATCGCATTTATCATCCTCCGGATTCCAGGTACGGCTCTGTGTAAGTCGGCATTTACCTACATTTTCTACCAGCGATGGAAACTCGCCCTTCTTTTGGGCTTTTTGCAGTCACTGGTGCATTGCGCCGGCGCGTGTGCTAACAATGGCTTGTTAGATTTTGTCTAACGCGACGAGGGCAGCACCCTCGCGACTAACACCGTTGACCTGTGTCTAAGTCGAATGCGACTTTGGCGCAACACGGTGTACCTATATAAATTTCGGGTTTATTCTGCCGAAGTAAACAAACCGTGTTGTTGGGCGATTCCAATTGGAATTTGCCTCGTCAACATCGTTGCCTGCTATGGGTCCAAATCGCGATGGGGAGCCAGACGACTCCAATCTCAACTACCCGTCGCCTGGAGCTGAGGGCATGGACACTGGCCCTTTTTATAATGCGAATGGCCGAGATGATACACAAGAGCACCATGATCATACAGAGCAGCATGTCGATGGCCATGTATCGCACCACGACGACCAGACCCACCTCCACACAGAAGACGACTCGCACCATGTCTCGCGACCAGCCAACTTGGAAGAGCTGCAGCTCGCGGCGCAGTTGGGGCAGGGACTTGCCGGGGCAGGAATATTACCGGTGACCGACCCGAACATGAGCGTCGACGAGACTGGCATGCGTAGCATCATGCCGCACCCCGACTCAGATCACCACGGCACCCCGACCTATGTCCACGATACCCCTACTTCGGACCACATGGTCCAGCATAGCATGCAGGTGCCCGTCGCCCCGCCGCTCGGCCAGTACAACATGGGAGATGGAATCCCACCCAGGAAACGATCAAAAGTGTCGCGCGCTTGCGACGAGTGCCGGCGGAAAAAGATCAAGTGTGACGCGCAGTCTGACACGGGTGAGACCCCATGCTCCAGCTGCGCGCGCTCTGCCATTCGCTGTCTGTTCAGTCGCGTGCCGCAAAAACGTGGTCCCAGCAAAGGGTATGATACCTTAACTTGAGTAATTGCCTGGAGTGTTGCTAATACCGTTTTCAGTTATATCAAGGAGCTCGCCGACCGAATCAACAGCATTGAGAGCAAGCTCGAGTCCGAGGGTGGAATGTCGCAAGACGAAATCGACAAGCTGTTTAGCGCCGAACGCCATCGAAGCACAAATGGTACTGCCGTGGTGGACGATGCAAACCGTAAGCGCCCGTATTCGAGCATCTCAAATGAATTCAGCACACCAGCCCCCCAGCGCCAAGCGCCATGGGGATCCGAACCCCGATCATTACCACCGGGCTCCGCTCATTCAGACACATACTACAACAACTCCTCGCTGGCGCCTCAACCGTCTGCTGTAAATGACACGCCCTCGAAACCGACGGCCGAGGATGTCGGCGACATGCCCATGGAGGAGGGCGAGTACGTACCCAGCATTGACGAGGGCGTGCTCAACGACTTTCTCAATTCAGTGCAGCCCCTCTACCCAATCCTCGCCACAACCAAGACGCGCCAGCAGGCGCTTCTGGCGCAATGCCCGATGTCTGTCCGCACAGCGTTTGAGATTGCGTTGCTCGCCGTCGGCCAGAGCACCGCCGGCGACGTCCAGCAGGCCAGCGCGCTGCTGCACGACTGGGAGAGCAGCGAGGTGCCCCGTACGCGGGCGACGGACATCGTGCACGCGCAGACACTGCTGCTGCTCATCATCGACGCTGACTGGCGCTCCGTATCGACGCTACCGTTCCTGCTGTCACGAGCCGTCGGTCTCGCCAACAGCATGAAGCTGTGGAAGTTGCCAGCTGTTGACCCCACGGCGGAGACGGACTCGGATGACGCTCTCTGCACACGCATCTGGTGGTCGCTCATCGGTATGGATAGATGGTACGCCGCCGGTACCGGTAAGCCGGCACAAATTCCCGACAATGCCGTGGTAGCGCCCGCAGGGCTCGAGACCGTCCTGGGCGAGACGTGCTACTATTTTACGCGCCTGTCTAAGCTGCTGAACCGCATCTCCTTCGTCATCTCCAACCTCCCCGCCGGTGTCGCCACCGCCGACCCGCCCATGGCGGCCATCTTGACCGACTACATTGAAAACTACCGCGAGGATCTGCCAGCGCACATGGACGCGGCCGCGTTCCCGCTCATCCACCTCGCCTACTGGCACTGCAAGCTGCTCGTGACGCTTCTGACCCCCGGGTCGACGGCGACCGAGACGCTCTGGCCGACCAAGGAGGTGACGCAGCTGCTGCTGGCCACGCCGCAGCTGCGCAGCCCGCTCGTCAACCACTACGTCTCGCTGGCCGCCATGTCCATCACGACGCTGTCCAAGTCGGAGCGCACGCGCGAGGACGCCCTGGCGCTCGCTCGCGAAGTCGTCGACGGCGGCGGCGACCACTGGGCCGGCGTGCGCGACCGTCTATCCGAAGTCCTGCGCCCGCCTTCGTCCTCTGCGGCGGCGGATGCGAACCATGGACTGCAGCACCTAGCTGACCTGGCGACGGCTCACGAAGGCATCGCACCAGGCGAGGGTGAGGCTGCCGCCGCGGCCGCTGCGGCCGCAGCGGCAGCAGCAGCGGCAGCGGCGTCGTTGGCAGCAGGCTACCTCGAGGTTGCATAGAATGTGCTAGTCAGCTGTTGACAGATGTGTGTTGGTGCAAGGCAGATTTGGGTCAGCTATCAGGTTTATGAGGAAAGCCTCATTGTATAATACAAAAACGGAGAGGTACATTGGGAACGGCGCAGTGATGCAGGGGTTTATGAACGATTCCATCAATTTTTCAGCGGGAAAAGAGGCATATTTTTGAGAGGGCCTCACTTTATCAGGGCCATGCGAGCCTTTTTAATTATATCGTTGTATTAATTGCCAAAAAAGAAGATATTCGATTCGGAGATGGAGTAGATGAAGCAGAGTGACGAGAAGGAAGTCAGCTTTTAAAATGCAAAACGATTGTATATTTCGTAACAGCCAGAGTGTAACTATAGGCCGCTGGCGCATTTCATGGCTATATTAACATCGAACTAGAGACCATATAGTACTACGCCTGACTTTTCTGCTCGAGCCACTCTGCGTATTCAGCATAGATGCCCTTACGAATTGTGTGCTTGAGGCCAGACACTCTTGGGTGGACATTTCCTACGGCGGCCTGCGTAGACACGAAACCACACAAGTCCTTCTTGCGGTCTATGAACCACAGAAGCGGCATGGTTCCCGGCCAATTCAAAGTTCCCGCGCCGTATCCGTCTTCAATATCTTCAAGCGTCAGGAGTCCCCCTAGCCCGTGCCCCGTCTTGACCTCTGTCGCGATATCTGGACTGAAGAAAATCCCAAGCTGACCCGCAAGCGCCTCGTTCAGATCCTTGCTCCCGCTGTCTTTGAGGTGGTCCTTGAACATTTTCTCCACAGTATCCTTCTTCAAGAGTTTCTCATCATTGCTCAGCAGAGATTGCAGCACCTTGACAAAATCCACCGCCGCCATGAATAGACCCAGGCCGCCAAAATCGCCCTTGTTCGCTTTGTTGCCGTCTCCTCCCATCGCTGCCCTCCCGTAACCCTCTGGATCCTCAGGACTGCGATCCACCTGTCTCTTCTGCAGATCCTCTCGCTGAACGGGGTAGAACTCGGCGTCTGTGATGCCCAGCGGCGCAAACACGCGCTCCTGCACGAAATCACCCAGCGTCCGGCCCGTGACCTTTTCCACGATGCGCCCGATCCAGTCGATACCGGGTCCCCACATCCAGCCCTCGCCGGGGTGGAAGACAAGAGGGTACGGATAAGTCTCTTCTACCGTACGTTGCGCATCTGGATTCCGCGGTGCAAAAGTTGCGCACCAACGGTCGAGGTCCTCATTCATGAGGTCAGACACCACACCCGAGCTGTGGCACAGCAAGCTCTCAAGGGTGATTGGGCCTTTGCGAGGCTCTAGGATCGGCTGCGCGTCTTCAGGCGACTTGGTGTAGCCAGTGAGGACTTGCTTGCTTTCAAGCTCTGGCGCGTGACTGCAGATATCTTCAGTCAGGCTGAGACTCCCGTCCTCGACACATTGTAGAGCCGCAATGGTAGTAATTAGGGCAGTCGCAAAGCTGAGACTGAGGACATCATCTGGGCGCTGCGCCGTCTTCTCACCGGAAGGAAGCGTACGGCTGCCAAGCGCGGTGGTGTAGCTAAAGTCCCCGCTAGCATTTGTCGCACAGCACACAATGCCATTCACATGGCCAGCCTCGATGAGGCTATTGGAACGAGTTTCGATGAGTTGACTCATTGCAAAGGCGGGACTTCTAAGATGAGAATAAAATCCTCGTGGTGAATATGTGTGAGCGCTAATGGGTTTGCGACGACAGAGTAGCGCGAGGAAGTGGGAGCAGATGTAATCAGGATGCAGGTAGATGCATGCAGTAGCTAAGCATGAATCCAATCACACCCTTTCGCGGTTACAATAGTTCTTATAGATGTGCTAGCTGTGCCAGACTCCAAAGGCAGTGCTCCAAAGGCGGCTTGCATTTCTCTATAGGTACTCGCCTCAATTATGCAGGAGGCGGCTGGAACGGCAGCATGTTAGTTGCGCTACACCTTTTTGTGCTTCGAGATAGCAGTTGGTGGCTTGTAAGTCGTTCGTGACTGTGTACGCTAAACCTGTTTGGTGCGCAAGCAAGCAGTTGGTGGCTTTCGGTGGCTTGCAGGAGCTGGTGTAATGATTAGCAATAATAACCGTTACTTGCACACTTGAAATGATACACATATGCGCGAGTTGTAAGGTATGCATGTCACTGTTGCATCAGAGAATAGTGGCAGAGTGGCACAAGAGTACAAGATGGCAGCGGCTAAGCCGATGCACCAAGAGCAGCGGGATTTCTATCCGCAGAGAATAAGATATACATTTGTAGTCAGAAAGAGTCTTCGCCAAGAGCAGAAAATAACATGATACTGATAGCTTGTGCCACTAACAATTGATAATGGCTGTACTAGAGAGAAATTCTAGTGCAGCAAGTGAAGCGAGGCGACGGCAGGCGAACTTGGAAATCGCAAGAAGTAACAGTGTCTATAAACAAACTGGCGCGGGCCCGCGCATGTATAAAAAGAAAAAGAAATAAAATAAGAAGAGAGCCAGCGTGGGAACATGCTGCAGAAACAGTCATAGGTGAGACGATGCCATAAGCGCCCTCCCAACACTCTTCAGATATACTCAAGCATCAGCGGCAGGAGGCTGCCCACCCTCAGCGACGGGCTGCGAAGGATCCTCGCCCTCGGCGCATCTCCATCCGCAGGAGGCACCACCGATCAGCAGCCAGCCGCGGCGTTCGAGATCCTCCTCGTCAGCTTCTTCATAGGGTTTACCCTGACCGCCACCAACAATCTGCCAGCCGCGACGCTGAAGAGCCTCATCTTCGTCCTTGGGCTTGCCGTCACCGCCAATAAGCAACCAGCCACGACGCTGAAGATCTCCATCTTCGCCCTTGGGTTTCCCGTCACCGCCGATCAGAAGCCAACCACGCGGTTGCACGCTGCCATGGCTGGCATCTACAAACAGGGATGATGTGTTAGGTTTTCACTTTTCTAGAAAAAAAGTTGGGTTTCTAGATTGGGTTCGGGCTTACCAACGGGCAGAGCGAATGCAAATCGGGCAAGGCCAAGGGCAACGCAGAGAACTGTCTTTGAAAGCATTTTTTAGGTGAGAGTTGAAAGATGAGTGTAATGGAGTAATTGAGTTTGTTGATCAAGGACTGAAGATATTGACTGAACAAGTTTGAAAGCTGAAGTGAGTGTTATATTCTTGTCTCATGGTAGGCAAGATGTGAGTTCTTATAGAACTCGCTCAGCAGGAGTTTCGTATTTCTTCCGCCCGAGTATTCTTGCTCAAGTCTGTGTTCACAGTCGCCAGATTTTCTGATACTCACAAAGACTCTCTTTCTCACATATTTCCCGATATTACGGGTTTCCTTTTGCTCACGTACTTTTCCGCCATCACGCCACTCCTCCTGCTCACGTATTTTCTTTGCTCACGCTCTCCTTATTGACAACTGCTCTTCATGGTGGCCTGATTATCTGTTGCAGCAGAACCTATCGTAAGCTTCTTACAGAGGTCCCTCATGCTCGAACAGGAACATCGTCAAGCCTGGCTGATTGGGGTCCATTCGACACGGGTACAAAGAGCACCAGGGCTTCAGACCATATCGTCCCGGCCCCAGTTACCAATTGCAGCAAGGAAAACCGTCTCCCAAGGGCCGCGAATGCTCACATAGACGCGTCATTTTAGCTCGCAGCGATTGCCAAGCGCTCGCTTACAGAGAGATGCCCAGCCAATAAATGCGACGCAGCCTACACCACACGTGCTTCTAGCCGATCCAGCGAGGGCTCATGTGACGAGCCAGAGGAAAGCAGGATTTCAGCCATCTACAATCTGCGTAATATGTTTAGCGAGTGCGAGATGAAGGCGACAGTCTGCATTTGATTTTGATGCTGCCTCTTTGACGAGCGCCGCTGACCGGAAATGTGTAATATTCCGCTAGGACGAGTTCTTCAACTTTTTTATATCCACTGAGTTATAACAACTAAGAGTATGGGAGGTGTGATACGTAGACAAGTAGCGTGGTGAAAGTGAAGAGTGGCAAGATGAAAAAGCTAGTTGCTACCAGATGGATACATTCTGACAATTTATATCCAAAACCTGCCATTTAAAGAAAGCATTCAGCTCGTCAAGGCAAAGTTCCGAATCACCAAAGTCAGAAAGAGCAGAAGAAGCATCAAAATGAAACTTCCTGATTATGAAATGGAGAAGGAGCCGTTTATCCCAGCGGAAGCCTATGGCGAGTTAGAGTACCAAGGTTCAGCTCCTGTACGGCGAGCCAACGCCTTCATCCCGAGATTTTCAGTCAACGTTTGCGGCTTTCTGCTCATTTCTATTCTCAATATTGCTTTTTGTGTCTTTATATTCATATCCACTCCTGGCTCTTGCAATGCTGTCGAGGGTGAACCAGAGCATTATTACTGCAAGTACAATCGAAAAAAACCAGAAAAGCAACCCACATTCTAATTATGGAAATCAGCGCCGGTGTTAAACTACACCAAACTATCTATCGAGACGCAAAACATTCAAGATACCTTATTCCTCAACCGCTCCAGCCCTCTCGACTTCTCCGCCGCGCCGCCCAGCAGAGACGTCGACGCCGCCTGGGAGCACCTCTCGCGCAACATGATTCTCGGCCTCACCCGCGCCGACGTCGAGCGCCTCGGCAAGGACCCGTCGACGGCCGTCAAGTTCAGCCCCGCCTGGCGCGTGCCCGGCGGCGACGGCCTCTACCTCGGCGTGCTCGACGTGTTCCACCAGGTGCACTGCCTCGACATGCTGCGGCGCAACCTCGTCTTCAACTACGGATACTACAATTTCGCACGGTACGGCCTCCGGCCCGAGGCGTTTCGCGAGCGGCACCTGCGGCACTGCACGTCGGTGCTGCTGCAAAACATCATGTGCCACGCCGACACCGAGGTGGTGACGCACGTCTGGCGCGCGGGCAACCCGGTGCCGTGGCCGGACTTTGGCGTCCGGAAGCAGTGTCGCGACTTCAACGCGCTGCTGGACTTTCGGGACAGAATGGATGTAGAGGGCTCGTGGGACAAGTTTAGGCTGTACACGGAGGTGCCGGACGACGCGGTCGTGCTGCCGGAGGAGGAGGGCCTGGCGGAGCTGCGCGCGACGGCGGATGAGTTTCGCGACGGTGAGTACTACAAGGATATACACATTCAAGGATGCAATGCATAAATGAGATATAGCTGCAAAAGTACATACATCAAAATACAAACAAGTTTATAGAAACAAAGAGGTGAAATAAAGGAAGTCCTCGCAATGAAATTATGTCGTGTAAGAGCCAGTAAAGCAACTTGGAACGGAGCTATTCCTCCGCCCACCTACCATCGACAAGACAGAAAGTCGAACACAACAGCATATTCGATTCGCCCAATTCGAGTCAATTAAATGTCCGTCACGCTCGGCAATGAAAAGTTATACATCAGATGTATTGGATTTACATCAAGGTCACCGGGGCCGCCCGCCCACCAGCCCTTTGCAACCCCTCCCTTTCAACCCCGCGTTTGCCCGCGCCGGCGCAAAAGGTGGGGGTGGGTGGTCGATGTTGCGGGTTAAACCGATCGATTCCGTCCCGTAGCGAAACAACAGAAAAGAAAACGAAAAAAAAAACCGAAAAAAACCACCCCTGCAAGACTCTGGGTCGTGTGTGTGTGGGCTTACCTTGTGTGTCTCTGCTTTTATGCAAGAGTAATTATCTAATGGATATATCAGAGAACATAGCCTGATCCTACCCATTCCTTGGCCAGTACATCATGCGGCTTGATGGGCAGGCTGCCTCCGGGTACCAAGCGCCACCCCCCGTTGGTAAAAGGACCTTTTGCTCGTGTTTGTTGATCATGCTCGCTTCTGGTTTCCGACTTCTTCCTGGCTATCCCCGCTTCTAGGTGCTATTTACAGGGTTGGGCTTCGGCCAAGGCTTCCCTTTTGCCGTGCTGGAAACTGGAGGGGTGTGCGTGGTACTGGTCGTGGTGGTGGTCACGTACGCCAAGGCAAGCCCGTCGTACATTGTCTAGCCTGTCGTGTTAGTCTGCGTCAATCCATATGCAGGGATCCATATGTGTTAATGTGGCTTTAAAAAGTACTTGTAGCTTGTGTGTGTGTGAACGCTCTGGTGGCGTCCTTGTAGTGTATTGAAAACAATAAACCGTTCTATCATTTTTTTGCGCCCCGTCTTTCGTATTTTGTTGCCCAATCCCAAGTGGTATATGTACTGTTTTGTCTTTTCGCCATCAAGTCAAATGATATAGAACCAAGAAACACCGAGTAAAAAAGCAAGCAGGCAGCAAAGAAAGGTGATTCTAGCCAGAATCTGTCTATCGAAAAAAAAAACACCCAATCCATATCGAGATGTATATACCTCGTCTGTCAAACCCCAGACAGAATATCAACCATGACGACCTCTGCAAGCTGCCGCGGACGGCTTTGGTGGAGGTAGGTCATCGCGATCATCTGCGTCTGAGGTATGTTCAAGACAGCTTTTTGTAAGTTTTTGCAGTCATGCGAAACGCCTCTGATAGCCCATTTTAAAAAACCCAGTCCAAACTCTTTACGCATCATGCGCATCTATAGTGCAAAGCAAAATGAAAAGAAAACGAAACAAAATCAGAGTATGTGCAGAAGAGCAGTGCGTGAAGCAGCGCTCAGAGGAAAAAAAAAACCCGATACAAAGTAGCTAAGACGATCTCGCCTATAACGACTCTGCGTAAAATGTAGAGACAGCAAAAAAAGAGGTCCAATCGCATTGATACGTGTTCGTTCCTCCTCATGCCTCATGAGCTCGTTCAAAACGTGCCAGAACAAAAACAGAAAGCGAATGTAGCCGCACCACACATGAAATTGCCAAAATGTATCCCAAGTGGTCCTTCTAGAGATCCTAGTTTATCCCTTCCAAAACGCCGAACGGTGAAGAAAATTGGACGCCGTACCCCTGTAACCCTGTGCAAGTAAAAGGAAGAAGGAAATCAACGACAGCTAATGCAGATTCAGGTCAAGAGCTACATTTGCCAAAAGTTGTTTGCTGTTGAGGTCCCGAGGGGGTCGGGGCTCTCGTCAACTGTGGCGATGCCGTCATTGTAGTTTGGCATCCAGAATGCGGGGTCCTCTTCGACGAGTGACACGCCGGAGCCAGCCATGGCCGCCGTGTCGGCGTTCTTGTAGAAGCTGTCGTAGTCGATGCTGGTCAGGTCGGCGGCGCCAGCGGCCATGATATTTTGACGAAGAAAGCTGCTGCCTCCGAAACCATCCATGTCGTCGTTGCCAGGCATGAAGTCTTCGACCTCGGAGACGTCGCCAGAGGTGGAGGTGGTGTTGGCTAGGTTGGGAAGCTGCTCAGAGCCGCTGCCGAACTCAAAGAGGCCGTTGAAGCTGCGGCCGCCAGTCTGGCTGTAGCTGGAGGGAGCAAAGTTTTCGGCACGGCCTTCGCTGAATTCGTAGTGGCTCCAGTCGACCGAAGCAGCCGAGAGGCCGGCGCTGTACATGGGACCGTCCTGGTCAAAGCCGGAGCCGAAGAGATCAAAGGAGCCGCTGTTGACGTAGGCGGCATTGTCGATTCTAGAGAGATCCAGAGGAGGCAGATTGGCCGCGCCAAGCTGGAAGCCGGAGCCCGACATGAGGGGGGAGGCTGTTTCTGACTTTACCCGGCGCTCGCGGGCGGCGACACTCTTGGGGGTGCTACGCACATCGGCGCTGTGGGTGAAGCTCAGGCCCTCGACACCGGCACCGAGACTGCTCGCGCTGTTGGCTGAGTTGACACGGTTGAGCTGGTAGGGGTTGCACTTTTGGGCAGCGCGGTTGTGCTTGGCTGTTGGCTTGTGGTGGCCGTTCTCGTCAAAGGACAGGCCGCCATCCGCGTGGATGGTGTTGGCGCGGCGTCTTCTGATGGGAGGCTTGGGACGACCGGCAGCCAGAGCAGCTGCGTGCAGGTCATTGGATTCTTGTTCCGAGTCGGATTCGTGGACGGTGTCGAGGCTGGGCTCCTTCTTGAGGGAGCAAGTACAGCGGCCGCCGTGGTTGCAGCAGCACGTCTCTTGAGCGGGGGAGAACAGGACGAGTTAGGATTTGCGGCTTGCAACAGGCAGGCAGGAGGTCAGAAAAGGCTCACCAGTGTGTCCATCGACGGTAGGCTGCAGGTGCGAACACTTGCTCGTCTTCTCACCACAGTCACACTTGATGTGGGCAGAGCGCGACTTGCGCATGGAGCGGCAGTGGGCGCATTGCGAGACGGGCCGGCCCTTTTTGTTGATGTGCTGAAGAGGACGGTCTGAGAGAGAGGAGAAGCAGTTAGCGACAAGCTGGAGAGGAAGAAGCGAGGCGTTGACGGCGACGCGGTGAATTTGCCAGCTGGACGAGCCCATCGTGGTGCCCGTCATGGCCGTGGGCGCTGGGCGAGCGTGCGCTGGGCGACAGAGAGCGTGGGGCGAAGAGCGGCCGCTGCAGGAGAGCCCGGGAGCGCCTGAAGAGCGCTGGAAAGACTTACCCGAGTGCTGGCAGTTACTGACACGGTGCCCGCGCACACATGCCTCGCAGGCGTACTTTTCGCCGTCAATTATCATTGCGAAGAGATGTTGATGTCTGCGACGGGCAGATGCGAGGCAGGAGAACCAGGCAGAAAGGACGGCGAACGAAATGAAGAGGAGGTGTATGGATATTGTTTGTCTTTGGAAAGAATAAGAGAAGTAAAGTAAAGCTTGGGTGGAGGAAGAAGTTGGAGAGTCAGTCCGGGCTGGGTGGGGGGTGGTGAGGACCAGAGTGTGTCAGAGGTCAGAGTGTGGCGGGCGGGTCGAATGAGCAGCGAGCCCCAGGGCAGGGTCCGTTTGTGCGGGTTCCAGCTGGATGGAGGGATGGTTCAAGTAGGTAGTTTGTGCCGGGCGGTGGATAGGAGGAAGAAGGAGGAGGAAAAGTCAAGATGGAGAGGAAAAGAGAGCATGAGGCGAGAGAGCTGGGTGATGCGAGATTTTGTTGCGTTGGTGATTTTGTCCAGCAACATCACTACAGGTGGCAGGCCAGCAGGTGCCTCATTACTGGGTGCTGGTGCTGCGTTTGGTGCTGTGCTGCGCAAGACAGGCGGATGGCCAACTAGCCGGCAGGTACAAAATGGGTACATGCAGCACTGGTTGGTGGTACGCAGGATTCGATGCAGTCCCGGCAGCCAGCCCATGCAAGGTGGCCAGGCAGCTAGCGAACTGGTCGAACATGGTGATGATGCTGATACTTATCCACTTGAGAATTAATCAATCTGGTCTTTGATTCCTTTGGAGCGGCAGAGAGAGAAATGAGGCTGGCTACGGGCTCTCTGTTGGCAACAGGTTAGTGCAGCGCAGGCAAAAAAGCACCCGCACAACACGACACAGCATGGGCGTTCGCAGCACACCAAAAATTGTCCAAAATTGTACCGGCTGCTGGGGAGTTTGCAACAAGACACACACGCACACATATACACAGCTGGGCTTCACGTTGGTGGCACACCAGCTAGGGCTCCTCCGATGCAGGCCAGAAACGGGTGGGACGGCCACCTAGCTCACCACAAGTAACCCACTAATTCTTTAGGTGCTCTGGGTGCCCCAGCGGTGATTTTTAGTGGGCTTGTTAGGGGGTGTTTTAGGAGGGGCGGGTGTGCGCCGCCTGGAGCCTAGGACACCAAAAGAGTGGCAGCAGTGGGCGTGCGAGAATCAGTTTTGCTAAGGGAGGGGCTAATAACAGGGGGCTGGCCTCGAAGAAATGGGGAGGAGCAGAGCAACGCTGTGCTGGTAATGTAATAGTGCCGTGCCGTAGCGCAGATGCACAGTGCAGGATGATGATGATGCTGCTGATGATGCTGATGATGTGGGATCGCGGGATGGCCATCTGATAGGTTCGATACGAGCGAGGGAGTCAAAAACCTGTTGTCGGACCGAAATAGAAGAAGACGAATTCAACAATGTGTTGACAAGACGATGAAGGCGTTGGCAGTACCAGACAAACACCTACACCGAGATCAATGTTCTCGACTTGGCCTTGCTGCCCAGACAAAGTAATACAGGGCTCACAGGCCTACGCACACACTCTCTCTGCTCCGCCTCAGCGATGAAAGCGCCCAGCTTTTCTAAAAGAAGAGGGCTGCAGTGGAGCTTCTCTTTTCAGTTAAAATATAAAAAAATGCAGGAAGAAAAAGCCCCCAGTGGAGCCTTGCTTGCCTGTGCTTCTCTTCCAAATTCAACCATGGATGGCGCTTGCCCTTTCTCTGCCACTGCACGATGCAAGCCCGTCGTGCGGTGCTTCTGCACTGGGCACTAGCGGCAAACCGAATTTCTCTGCGGCATCCACCCGTCTCTGTTCTGCCTGCTGCAAGTCTGAATGTGGCTCCCGCCCGCCCCCTGCAAAGGTAGCTCGTAGCTTATTGCAAGACGAGTTTCCAAGTGGAGTACCTTTCTGATGCGCCAGCTGAGTGTGAATGCTGGTTGCTGGGGTGCGTGCGTGCGCAGCCTGCGCTGCACTGTGCCATCCTGGCTTCCTCTCCAAGTGGCGACTCAGGACAGTAAAGTACACGCGAGAATGGCCGTCAGGGTGCCTGCTATTACGACCAGAAAGGAAACCGTCATATCTTGGCGACGGACGCAGAGGATTGCACTCTCATTCAATCAAGGTCTTCAACCAGCACCGAACCGGCAGCCCCGAAGACTCGCGATCGCTTCGCTTTCTGATACTTTGCCTTCCCATCCTTCAGCTGGCCCCCCGTCCTGCCCAATAGATGGCTGTTCTACATTGGCGAAAACCCCCGACGCAGGATCGGAATGTCGCTCGGTAGCGGCGGTACGATGAGCGGCCTGGCTCGGCCTTCTTCCTGCTAGCCTCTAGCCTCTCCAAGGTACATAGGGTGACAGGTAAGTACCGAGCCAGCCACGGCATGCCGCTTCATCAGCTAGTTCAACTACTTACTCCAGCCTGCCACCACACACATGTACGCACACAACTCTTCGCATTACTCCGCTAGCAGAGACACAGTCTTGGGCCTTTTGCCCTAGCCTTTCGCCTGTCACTAGCTGTGTGCTGACCCGATAAAAACCTGGCCCGCCAATGTCGTCAACGTGCAGGGTTGTGCGCCAGCTGCTTTCAATACGGACTCTCTCCGGCTCCTCTTTCATTACACTGCCGCTGCAAAGTGTAAACGTATTCCAGTAAATGAGGCGGACGACCAATCAGCCCGTAAACGGTAACTGGAGGAGAGGGGGGCAGATTCGTCTGGGGAATGTTGAAATGAGGAGCGGCGACTAACATGGCATTGTTCGTCATTTTCCCACCGTGGCCAGGGTCCGTATTACCCAAGAAGCTGCGGCGACCGTCGGTCCCGCGCGTGCCATTTGCAGGAGCATATGCGATTTTGGGGCTTTCCATTTCCAAACCTGACCTGTGTTTGACTGGGCCTCTGCTTGCCGCTCTGACGGAGCCCGCAGCGTCGACTGCCTCGCTGGTTGGCATGGTCGACGCGCACAAGACACACATGCTCTTGGGCAAGGGTCTTTCGTCCCCGTCCTGCCCAGCGGCGCCATACGTTTGCCAATTGCTAATAGTGACCAGTGTATGCATGGGTTAAAACTGGAGGTCGAAATGCATCTCGTGAACTCATGCCCGTTGCTACCCTTCTCAGACCCTGTCTATGGTCACATCCACGCCCCTAGGGTTCAGACAAGGTCATTCGCTCACAGGGCCGACGAGGCTCGCACTACGACAAGCACAGCAGCTGCAATGGTCGTGCAGTAGCTCCTCTGACAGGGCTTGCTCAATGACGATGAGGCACGCACAGGGGTCCAGACAGCCTGGGGGCAGGCCGTGTGTGAACGCGACATGGTGGAGTGACCCTCTGCAGGCATGATGGCTGGATGAAAGATGCCTCTGCAATCGCTACCAGTAAGAACAAGTGCGTCGCTACCTGTCCAACGACCTACCCACTACACCACCTGAACCAGTTGACCAGAATGAGCATGGCCGGAAATACAGTGGCCCTTTTTCTGGTGTGAGTGGGTGCCGCTTGTCCTTCCAGTCGTCACCCTGCTAGACCTATTTCTCCCACGGCTCGTACCAGCACCAGCAACAGGCTAATAACAGAGAGAAAGACGGAAGGAAAAGCCACTGAAACCGCAGGACACCACCAACTTATTACAGTGGTCTTGTGTCAGTCTTGCCGTCGCTGTTGTCTTTGACCAGGCGGATCAGCAGAGCCCTCTGTGTCTTGAAACATTCTTGCCGCTGTTGTTGATTTTCCTTTCGTTCCAAAGCCTGAGAATCTGTCAACCGTGCGAGATGTTGAGCGTTGCGATAGTCTCCGGTTTCCGTAGCTGCCGACGGCCTTGTCGCAACTCCCATTCTCCTTTTTTCGCTTTCCGCCATCTCGCTTCCACCCCTAGTGGTACCAGATTCTCGCGAAGCAGGCCATTTCGTTAGACAGCACAAAGCTTGGATTCTTCTTGCCAGGGCACTATGCACACTTCACTGCCTAAGCGACTGCTGCGGGCAAAACGTCCAGCCTCCTTCGCCCTGTCCTGCCCCCCTCCCAGGCCAACTGTTACGTACCTATGTGCCTCGATCCGACAGTCCACTTACAGCAATTTCCCCAGGGCTGCCATGGTAAAAAAAATACCGACCATTTTGTAAGCCTCTAGCTATCCTCTTTAAGAAGGTATTCAAGGCAGCCTTGCAATACACGCCGAAACGTAAAAGGAATAATACTTTGACTAGCAAATCATCTTTTGTAAAATTTTGTCTCCCCGCGTTTTAGCTTCCCACATTGTTATTGTATTTCAATTTTGGGGCTCGATCCATCGTTTCGTGTTGGCGCCGATACACGATTTTGCCTTCTTTGACCGCAATCGTGCATTGCACCATTGGGGAAGTCAAGAAGAAAGAAAGAAAGAGACTCCGACAGCCCGCAACGTGGCTCCTTTGCCAGCGGTGCCTGGCGTTCACCTTTTCCCTTGCTTCTCCGGAGCCGGCCCAATCAAGGTCAGGCGGTTAGAGTTTTTTCCCCCCCATTGTTGTTGTTTCGAGGGCAAGAGGGGAATACGGCGAATATCCCCATTGACTGCGGGCCCTTGCTGGACACAACCAACCAACTACGTCATTACTGCAGGTCGGGCGCGTAACGACATTCAAATATAAGGGACTCTTGATGCGTAGAAAGAGATGGCACCAGTCCTGGGTGGCTGGTAGCACACTGCAGAGCGCCTCAAGCCCCCTCCCGGCCTACCAACTCTGGTAGAACCGCAAAAATCTCCCATCAGTACACCACGCAGCATGACGGCGGCGGCGGCGGCCAGCGGCACCACATGCCGCACCGCGCTGGATCATACAGACAGATGCAGGCGACGTGTATGATTCTTGATGCTCTTCCCCTCCCCGCGCGCACACACGTCTCGAGTCTGTGGTTT